>VZUI01003026.1:0-49804 GCA_013401135.1 Cettia cetti
AAGGAAGGAAGGAAGGAAGGAAGGAAGGAAGGAAGGAAGGAAGGAAGGAAGGGTGAGAGTTCACAAAGTCATCTCCACAAAAACTTGGTAGGGCCCCATGACAAACCACAGAGCCATATGAAGGTACTAGTACTGTCCCTGCATTGGCATCAGCTAGTCCTTTTAGCACCATCATGAACCAAATCTGCTACTGAACACCAGCCTGAAGATCTCTGCACCATGAGACATCTTTTCATGTAGAATAATCCCAAGAATCTTCCTGCATATAGGTTTATGATGTCACAATCTAAGAAATAAATGGAAGCTACTAAATCTTTCATTACTTAGTCTTAGCAATATTTTGAAAATTTGACTGAAAGTTCTGATGTCGATTCTGCTCTAAAGTTTGATGAATTTTCAATTGCAGTTGCAGAAATCCAGACAGACCTTGATGGAATAAAGATGAATAAGAATTCAGTACATACATCCCCTTATTTCTGTTTTACTATGCTTTCCATTAATGTTCAAGTGTATGTATTAAAAATCCTCTATAATTTCAATGACTTCTACATAAGTTGGGGGATATTGCAAATATTGGATATAAAAAATTCAGCCCCTCAGAGAAAAGAGACTGACTGGAAAGAGAAGTCTTACACATTATGCCCAGACCTGAGGCCATGAGCTGACCCACAGTTTCAGTGTGGTCCATATCCAAAAATTCCTAGTAAAGAGGTTCCTATCTCCTGAGAACTTTAGCTTTTTAGTTCACAGCAATAATTAACAGGTTTTAAAGTATGAGATATTTATTTTCTGTTCTGGTTTACTTTTCCTAGATTGTAGAAGGAAGCCCTGACTGAGCACTGTTAAGAACTTGGTTGTTATGCATGTAAATTGCTGACTGTTCTGGCCACCATCCACAGAAGCACTTAAACACATGCTTAAGTTTTGCATTAATAATGTTATGTGCTCTGGTTACATGCAACATGCCCTAGAAATAGCAAGACACTTCAAACCCAAGTCGCTGAGCTGCAGCTAGAGAAAAATCATCACAGCTCCAGACAAGAGGTTATAAAGGTAATTTAAGCATTTTTTAATGACACTGATTCCAGAGGTGATTCTTAAAGAAAACAAAAAAAGCTATAGGGGTGGCACCATGTTAAATCCAGGTAAAATCCCTTTTTCACCAATCTCTTCAGCAATAGATAATAGCTGAAGAACATTAATGCCTTGGGAGAATAGAAACAGTCTGTTCGACCCAAACCATCTACTGTATTGCAAATGCCTGTCTAAAACCAGACTCTTTAAGGTCGCTTTCCAGCTACCTGACTAAACAGATTTGTCTTTCTTGAGCTCACTACTCACCCACATTTCAGCACTTGCAGTGTCCTTTAGGCAGCGAGTTCCACAACAGTCTTTTGCTCAACCCTTTCTCTGTCTTTAGACATAGCTCTTCACCCCTTGGCAGCTCAATCCCAACAGTACAGAGGACTCCCTATTGGTTTCTGTGAAAGAAGGAATGATGCTGCAAGGCTGGAAACACATTAAGCTAAGCCATACATGTACATCAGAAGAAAAAAAATTCATGCCTTTGTTCAGCCCTCAGTTCAGTTGAAATTAAAAAAAAAAAAATTGTTTTCTTTCACTTTCCCTGCTTCCCTATGAATCTCATCAATAATTTCACACAAGTACTGTCTGAGCCCAATACCAGCAGAAATAAAAAGGACTCTACGCATGAAAGAAGAGGATCATTCTTTTTTTAGTTTGAGGGAACTGTGTGATTGTAATTAATATTAGTTTTGAGCAACACAGAAAAGCCTCATGGCCATATAGGCTGACAAGCAATATTTTCCACTTTGATGTTTTCCCAAGGAGAAGAAGGTGGCCAGAGGAGGAGAAAAACATTTTACATTTCTAGTTAGCTTTCTTTTATTATTTGAAATATTTTTAAAAGCAGTACATTCATGGTATGCTAGTAGCCTGCTTCTCAGATACTCAGACCCTGAACATTACTGTTTGTAAAGGCACGAGTGCACAGGCTGACCACATGGGTAGTGAGAGACATAGTACCCCCTTACCTGCCAAACACTGATAGAAGTTCCTCAGATGGATAGCATTTCAACATCTGCATCTACAAGGTCTTGTACCTACAGCCTATGAAATCTGTACTGAGATGAAATTACATGTAAAAATACTTTAACTTTGTAGGAAACACTAAGGTAAACTCACCATCATTTTCCTACCCTAAGAGATCATCATGTTTCATAACTTAACCTTCATTTTTATCCAAACTTAAGTTATCAATTCAGCAGGTACAGGCTGTTCAAAGGAGAATTGTGGCCTACATCCATCTTAGTAAAGTTCTGAATCAGACATTTCTAACAAAGGGCAAAACTAGTACAGGAAACCAAATGTCTTCAGTGCCATCAATGCAGATAATGCACCAAGCACTGAGAGGAGCTAAAGGGAACCAAAATGCTCTTACAAACACCTAAGCTTAGGCCTCACCATGGTATGGGCACCAGCTGTAAAACACAGTATATGGGAAGGGGATGGGGAGGATACTGTGGTAGATAATTTTAAAAACCCCTTGGTATGTGATAAAGGTCATGAAAGAGCAAATTTGATTCATTGTGGAAAACACAATTAAGAGACATCCCTTGATTGAAATGAACCACTTTTTCCTAGATACCAAATTAGGAAAAATAATTGTAGATAAGCCATATCAGCTGTTGTCTGAGCCTCTGGCTTGAAAATTATATAAAAAATGAGCGGGTAGAGACTCAAGGCAGAAGAAAGAAGCAGAGCATGACCTTTTCTGTTGAGGCTTAGTAGTAGAAGTAGCAACAGGTATACCATCTTACCTATCAGAGAAAATTTTCAGAGCTATTTGCAGATAAAAGTGCAAATTAGGTAACTGGGCCACACAAAATTATTAATGTTTCTGTGTTGATATTTTTCAGTTTTCTTTATGGAGATGCTGTAAAGGGAAGCAGATGCTTTGCATGGTCGTTGTCATTAAGGAGGGCTGGCAGACATAGAGTCCAGTTCCTTTCTTTTGAAAAACATTCTTCAAAATTTTCATTCATCATTATGAGTGATTCATGTTTGTATCAGGACTTTAATTCATAAATATATTTTAATAATGCAATTTTTTTTAACACTTTAAAATGACAACTGAAAAACTGTCACTTCTAGAATGTGAGCTAGTTAGCTAGTTAGGCATGATGACCAATAGCTTCTTTTACTGAAAGATATGTTCTGATAGGATTAACTACTGGCAAAAAGAGTAACTAAAACTTGGTGTATATGCAGGTGTAAAAAGGCTGTGTAAATTGTTTGATAGAGTAAATAGTGTTTGATGCTTGGCAGGAAATTAATTTCTACACAGGCACATGCTATGACAGTGTAATGATCTGACAGCCCCTGGAGAGCATTAGTTAATTACTGTATTGTTCTGTGTCTTGTAGGCTTTTTCTCTACCGTAAATCATGGACGCAAGGTAGAAATCCATACTCCATGCAAAACAAATGTAAAAATCCTTAATTCCTTTCAGGAATGAAAATGTTTGGGAATCAAGAAATGCAGAAATTCAACTCGTGAACTCAGAGCAGTACAATTGTTAAGATAATTCCTTGGTGTTAACATAACAATTAAAAATTAGATTTTCAAGTTGGGAAGCCTCTTTCCTTTCCAGCAATGTTGAACTGTATTTCTTTTGTGCCAGCAAGCCACGACACACTTTGTTCTATTCAAATGCAATGGTAAAGACAGCTCTCCTCCCCCAGTTTAATGCACGTCTTGTGCAGAGCCAGGAGCTGGACTCCATGATCCTCCTTTGAGTCTCTTCCAGCCCAGAGTATTCTATGATTCTACTGTATGTACATTCAGAAAAACACATTCAAGAACTGGGTTTGTGAAAGCTGGGAGGTTTCAGCTGATGTCAGGAGTCAGCCCTGACAGGAGAGGAGGGAGAAAGAAGCTGAGTGGAGACAGGACTTGAAAATATTCTTTGCCCTTGGAGGTAACAACTCATCCAGGATCTATCATGGGGATAACATAGGATTTCTGCATTCCTATCAAATTTGTATGGGGGTATTCAAGATGGAGTCCTTGCCAGACACCAACCCATTAAACATCTTTTCCAGCAAGTAGGAAACATATTTCTTCAACCAACCATTTTATTAAAATCACTCTTCATATGCAGTGACTTCAGGAACTCAGTAGTCACCACTGATTTTGACTGGTTCTTTCCAGATTTCACAGCAGAAATGTACATCAAGGGGTCAAGAAGAGGAAAGGCAAGAGCCTTGTGCAAGAAATACACAAGAGATACAAATCAAAGTACTCTGCTTTGAAATGCAACCATAAAAGGAAGCCCAAATACAGCGAAGGTAAAAACAGAAGATGAAATAGGAACCTGTATGTATTTTCCTATCCTAATGAAGCTTCATTCTTCCTCAACAGTGAAAGTAATTTCATCAAGTGAGATTTTCTTTGTCTAAGATTACCTTTCTCCCCCTTGTATTGATTCTGTTTTCTTTCAGTTTTCTTCATGTAATGCAACAATTTTAATATTGTAAGTACCTTGAAAGAAGAGTTTTCTGACAACAGCTGGGATTTGGGGTGGGATAGAGTAGATGCAGCACAGGGAATTCTTTAGAAAACAAATTATTTATTATTTAGTAAAATAGAAAACATTTTTGAAAGTAATTATGCGAAGAGAGTCATAAAAGGAAATATAAAATAAGTAGTGGAGAATGAAGAGATACATAAAAAACAAAATAAAGAAAATCTTGCCTGTACATTTGTTTTTGCATGAAGGCATGAGCAATCTATTAAAATCTACCAGACAAATCAATGCAGATTCACATGTAGCCTATCTGAGTAACAAATTCATCCTGATTGTTTTAGACATCTCTCAGCTGTCAACGAAATGAAATGGTGCAACTCCCCACTCCTTCCTGCAACCCTCGGGAGTGTGCAGCTGCAGCACTGCCTTGGAGGCAGCTGGAGGATACCCAGGGTGGTGTCTTGGCACAGTGCAGGGCAGGCTCTCCTAGCAGCCCCATTTCCACTTGACAAGAATATGCTCAGCTCTCTATGGAGCCTGAAATTTGGAGCTTTCCAGAGGTGTGTGCTCGACACATGGAAGCAAGCACTGCACCTTTTCTCTTTAATTCGGAGAGACTAGTCTTGGTGATGACAAGTGTGCCAGGTGAAACAGCTTTGCCTGAAGGAACCTCAGATCCAGCTCTCTGTGCTGATGTCACAAGCAATTAAAGGCAGAGCCAAGTAAAAAAAAATAACAATTACACACATTCACAGATCTTCATATTTCTTCTTTCTATCTACATTCTCTGCCATAATTCCACTTTCTTTCCCTTTTCTCCAGCACAAATTATTTTGGCATCTTCCTTTCTAGTCCCGCCAAGTCAGATATTTAAATTGTTTTCTGCACAAGAGTCAGCTTTGCAGGAAAATGTGAGTATGAGATAGACTTTAGTACTGAGATGTGGGCAAAAAGTCTCTGTAGGTGATTTTACAGCTATTCATGAAAATGGAAAACCACGTGAATTTCCCAAATTTTCTGCCTGATGGAAGTTAAAAAGAAATCACAGACAAAACCAACACGCTTGCCTAGGTTAACTGAAAAAGCTGAAAGTCGGACTAAACACTGATCTCAACTTATCAACTACTAAATCCAGGACTTTGAAAAGAGTAGCTCCATTACAGCTCTGTGGAGGGATCTCAATGAATGTTCTAACATTGTTTGTGTATCCTGACATAGAGCAATGGGAGGCTTATCAAGCTTCCTTATGCTTATAGCAAGGAATCAATTTCCAAACTTCTCAATTCCATGACATATTTATTCTGAAAGCTCAAAAGTCAAAAAAAAAAAAAGCAATTAAATATCTTTTGTTAGATTCTTTGGCTTTTTCTTACAACTAGGTCAGCAGCTACCACTTGCTTTTACTGACATAACACACAGGTTTTTTAATCACTGCAGGAGAACTGTAGCACATAAGATTTTGTTATAGCTATGAACCAGTGTCTTTAAACCAAAAATAGAACATAGAACTAAAATAAAAGACAAGTGAGAATTTAAATTATTCTTGAGTCAAGAAAAACAGTTAATCTAAAAGGCACCTAAGGAGTATTGGAAGTTAGGTCTCCAGGAGGAAAACCTAGATCCAAATAAAAGTGCCCCATCCAGAAATATTCTTCCTCTTCTTTCCTTAGAAGGTTTTACAGTCATTAGATATCTTGCCTACTGATCCAAAATCCTGCTTGACCAAAAATGGCCCAGAGTCCGCAGCTGTCAGGCACTTAGCTCCTGCTAAACCCCTTGAGGCACCAGACAAACCCTCCACTGTTGCTTGATATCAGTGTTCCCATATTCCCCCAAGGTCTCTGCTGAGATTGGGATCTCCTTGACCTAGTGTCCACCAAGCCTATAACAAGAACCTTGTAGAAACTTATCCAGCAAGGTCTGTGTCTTCTCCTGGGCTAATTCAGGAGAAATAATTCAAAGAGTATGGGCTCTGAGAGCAGAGCAGGAACGCAGCAGTACCATCAGAGACTCCCCATGTTTTTTTCTGAGATTTACCCTGTATTTCCTTCAGGACAGGCTGGATGCCACCGGGGTTTCTTCTCTGCTGTATGGTGTTTCAGGTATCCTAGTCCTTTCCTGAATCCAAGACACGGTCTTTGCTGTAAAGATCATATGGTATGAAGCCATAAATAACACATCAAAAAGAAAGGTGGAGTGACTCACACGAGGCCACAGTTCAGGATAGTCATCAAATCAAACCAATACTAAAGACCTTCTCACGTGACTCCCATCCCAGTATGTTTGGCATACATTTAGCAGGGAGTCAGGGTTCCTGTAGATCAGCCACAGCAGCATGAAATGAACTTATATATGCACAGTTCTGCTTAATGTGACATATTCTGGTCCTCACAACATCCTCCAGCCTCCTCAACCACCCAGAAAACCAGTCACCCTGTATGCCCCAGGCTTTCTTAAGTAATCAGTGTAGCATGTTGATTGTTGATCTACAACATGACAGTAAATAGACACCTGGCTTAAATGAATTTTTGAAATCGGCTCTTCACAGATGTTGCCAATAAAGCAGCTTAAATCTTTAGTAGAAGAAATGAACACAAATGTGCTGATGAATAAAACCAAATTGGATTTAGTTTAAAATGAAGTATTTTTGAACAGAATACTCAAATAACTGGGTTTTGCTTGTTTGTCCATTGTCAATACTTCACATGCTGCTAATTCTTTAGGAACTCAATAGAGTGCAGAAAGGAATATAAACAAACTACCAAACTCAATGTGTGCAGACAGGCCAAAGAAGCATAAAAATATTTCTTTTTGCCACTCACACAAACCTTTTCACTATTTTAAATGTCATTGATGCTGTACTGAGAAATTATTCAATATACTGGAACATCCTATTTCATGCTGTGTGACTTCTGATGTGTGGTATTTTTGCTATAGATTAGTACCTTGGAAAACTGACTGGAGTTGTTTGGTTTGTTACCACAATTCCATTCAACACCATGTGCCTAGAAAAGATCAGCTACTGCATTATCAAGCTATTGATTATTGGATAAGAAGCCAAATCACTCTCTATTTGCATAACATTGGCAGGTAAGTATATGATGGGCCACCACGTAACAACCAATACAGCAGTCAAACAACAATTATTACTTGACAGGAGAGGAGACCTTCAGAAGGCAAAGTGATGTCATGGCTGGACACCTCTGTACATGAGCAGTAAGGACCAGGTTGCAGCAGTGGGGATCACTGGTTCATTAAAACATCTTTTGCATTTGTCTTTTGGCTTGTGAGGATTAGGGAGATCTGTGGGCTCCTGACAATCCTTTTTTGGAGCATAATTCATCTTTTTTGAGGGATGTATCGCAGACTGGGTTGAAATAAGCCAAGACCACTATTTCGTTTTCTGAACTACCACAAAAGTGGAAAGATTGAATTTGGATATTTGATTTTCTGCACAACTTTGGCTTATACAGGCACTCATCCAGGTCTCCTTTCCAGTGAAAATGAAAGATCCCACACTCCAAGCAAAGCAAGTCTCTTGGCCTAGTTTGTCTCATTTTTCTGTTTTTCTGGCTACTTACCCTGTAGAGTTTCCAGATCTCATTTGGGCACTGTGGTGATTTCACCCCAGACAGCAGCCAACCCCACACAGCCACTCTCTCATTCTCCCACCGGTAGGCTCAGGAGGAAAATCAGAAGGGTAAAAGTCAGAAAAATCATGGGTTGAGATAAAAACAGTTTAACAGGGAAAGCAAAATCTGTGCATACAAAAAAAGTAAAATAAGGAATTGATTCACTGCTTCCCATGGGCAGGCAGGAGTTCAACCATCTCCAGGAGAGCAGGGCCCCATCACACATAACAGTTGCTTGGGAAAAAACAATGTCGTCATTCCAAATGTCCCCCCTTTTCTTCTAACTGCCACCAGTTAATGTACTGAACATGATGTCACATGGTCTGGAATATCCTTTTGGTCAGTTGCGATCACCTGTCCAGCATGAGTCTCCTCCCAGTCTCCTGTGCATCCCCAGCCTGCTCACCAGCATGGCAGCATGAAAAGCAGGAAACACCTTGGGTTGTGCAAGCCCTGCTCAGTAATAATAGGAATGTCTCTGTATTACCAGCTCCTTGTTCAGCACAGATCAAAACCACAGCCCTAAACAGTTTGCCACTGTGAAGAAAATTAACTCCACCCCAGACAAAACCAGGGTATCCACATTGTGGCATTACTCAGCTCCTGCCTCTGAGAGATTAGCCTCAGCTAATAGAAACTACTCTGGATGCACATTATGGGGAAGGACTGTCTCAATTTGAGACCAGCAATCCATGAAAGACCCAAACCGTTTCCTAGGGAGACCCGTCCCCCCAACGTCCTGACCTGTGATTGTGCCAGGAACCTCAGGACCTGAGAAACATTTCCTGAAACAAACCCATGCTTACTTTGGTGGACTGCAACGTTTTCTTCTTTTGAATACTTTGAAAGGAAAAGAAAAACATTCAATTATTAAAAATTAATGGCCACCCTATGGTTCCTGGTGCTCCTGAAGGTTAACATGAATGAATATGTATCAGAGGGAGCCAGCTGTGTATGTGCAAGCCATCCTCCATACCTACATTTCTACAAAGAAATTCTCAGATATTCCTATTTCAAAAATATTAGCAAAAATATTGTTAAAGTTCTCCTTTTGTCATGAGCAAAGACAGTGCAGATGAGACATTTACACAGAGAGTAGGTAGGTGACCTTAGGAAAGCCTACATAAGGGTACAGAAAATATGTTTGAGCTACACTAGCATTGAGATTGCTTGAGAAAAATCCAGCCAACATTTGAATTACGGAAACTGTTGTATTTTTAGATGGTAACAGACCATCACTTCTGGTCTCTAAAAATGGCTTCATTTAAAAAATTGTACTTTGACTGGCTAATTTACAGATCTGAAGATCCAGTAGACAAGATGACTCTGTTTTATACCAGAAACAATATTTATATTGTTAACTGAATTCCTCCTCATCTGCAATAAACTTAAATTCACTACAGGTCAAAATTTGATTTTCACACTCTAAATTCCAGGTTTTTCTCCTAGCTCCCTATTTCTGAAGCATGCATAACAACCCCACAGAGAAATGATTCCATGTGGGTGTTTAAAAAAATGTTATGAAACCAGACTAATGTCTTAGAGGGCTAGCAGAGTGCATGGCACAGCCAGTGTTACACAGCTGCCCCTTGGTGCTGCGGAGCAGATTCCACGTCATTCCCAGCACCTGCAGTACAAACAGTCACGCTTTCAGCGCTGCTCACAGCCCTCTCACGCCCTTATCTGATGCGTTTCCTCTGTGGGAGAGTTGTGGTGCTTATTACGCTACAATGGACACTTGTGGAGAGAGCATCGTGCTGTAATGAGCATCTGGACAGGCGTGGGGAGGAGGGTGCGTTCTTGCAGCAAGCGGACAGCCATGGGGGAAGGTGACACTTGAAGTTCTTGGCGCTGCGCTGATACTGTTGATATGAGCAATTTCAATGGAAACATTGTTATTAGCAAAATATTTTCCCCACCCCTCTTTACTGCTTGCAACTTCAGAACTGGCGGAGAAGCAGGGGAATTCCACTGCTCACATATTTTAAATGGTTAGAAAGATGATGTTTTCAAATGATTTTTTTGTAACACATTTTGGGAGGTTTGCCTTATGCTGCACTGCAGAGTTTGCATTTTTTTAAAGGCTGTATCCATGTACTCTGAACTGATAAGGAAATGTCTTTCTAGGGCAGTAGCTTTAAAAGACTTGTTCATTTGCGACTCTGTGTACTGCTATCAGTCAATATTTTCCTCCAGTACTAAGAAGTTCAAATACAATTTGGTATTAAGTAAAAGGCAGTGCAGTGAGAACTCTGAAATGAGAATAGTTCGTGTGATGGGCAGCTGTAGGTCTGCACAGTAGAAAACACCATTTGAAATCAGGGACATCTGTAGCCCAATTACCTTGACAGTTCTAAAATAGAAAATATTTCTTGCATCTTGCCTCAAAAAGGATTCAAAAAAAGTTTAATGAGCCTAGTCCAATATGAATGAAAAGATTATCTCCAACAAAAAGAATGATTCACTTTTCCTAAACTGTAGATAACTATTCTTTTAAAAATATATGCAACACTCAGTTTTAAAACCTCTTTAAGGCTCCCTTGTTGGCTTAATTGATGGAACAGCTAAAAGTTAGAAGTGAATGTAGCAATGTTTCCTCTCCTTTTCTGATACAGTTTCTCTGGCATTTCACACCGTTTTAGTGGACTTCAGCGACAGTTCCAAGATGGAATTGTGGGGAAGATGCCCTATTACTGCTACACACAGTCTTCATTTAATCCAACAGAGAGGTTGTGCATCCAAAACAGCACACAATTCTTCTTGTAGAGGCTGTGCCATAATTGTCACGTTGCACCCACAATCATCATTAACATTTCCTGTCAGATCTGCCATGATCTAAATGAATAGCCGAATTGTTTCTCTGGATAACTGTGCTTAGTGCATTTCCAGTAAGCACACAGCCCCTGCAGATATTTGCAGCATGATGCAGTATCAGGATGATCTGTAACTAAGTGTCTGGTAAAGGTACAATGCCCTTTAACCAAAAAAAAAAAAAAAAAAAAAACAAAAAAAAAAAAAACCAAAAAAAAAAAAAAACAAAAAAAACAGAGGTGTGTTAGAAGCTCATTAGCAACTCACCTGAATGCATTTGTTTTTAAATTCTTCTGTCACCCCCAGTAGAAAACAAGATATAAAAGTCCAATCTGGTAATATAAGTATTTGAAATTGCACACAGTGTTGGATTGTGGTGGTTTAACAGAGCAACTTAACAAAAACTCTGCCCACAAAACTGAAATTAAAGGTAGCTCATCACCAGTAGAACTCATTGTACTGAAATTTCACCAGAAGTAAGAACAGAGATATGTTATTTTATTTGATTTTTCTCATAAAAGAATGGAGCAGATTGGATTTTTTAAAATTAACTTTACACTGAGATTTTACTTTTTATAGCAGAGTGTAAGCCAGGGGGGAAAAAAGTCCCACGCTGCCATGCACAGCCCAAAGTTGAGCTGGAAATGCTTTGATCCAGATAATAAACACCACAGAAAGAGTATTTCTAATTACATTTTGAAAGATCATATTTTCTCAGCTCCCTACCTTCATTGTACAGTTTTACCAATCTAGGATACTAACAAGTGATCCTGATTCTGGTAATCTCACATAACAAACGCCAGCAAAAAGGAAAGGGAGGAATGTTTGGTAGTTTGTTCCACTCTGACTGCAGTCTTGCAGAATCTGTAATGGTTTTATTCCTCAAGAATCAGATTACCACACTTAAAGCTGCTTATGAGAGCATTCTGTCTCTCCATTAGCCATTCAGGTTAAATAACTGTATATATGTCTGTGTCCAGGCATGTATGTATGTATGTATGTATGTATGTATGTATGTATGTATGCATGCATGTTTATATAAAACCACTGCAGTAACATATATGTCAGAATTAGAAGTAGCCTATCATTTGTAATATCAATTTTTTTAATATTTTCAAAATCACAACCATTCCTACAGAAGTTTTTCAAACTAAGCTTCTATCTCAAGTTTATTTGCAAAAAGCACTGTGACCTTTGCTACAGGGATCTTTCTTTACTGTTTGGGGGATAATGAAATATGGTGAATAAACAAATGAAAAACAAAGCCTTCAAAATAATCAAAGGGCTGACCTGCTTAACACAACACAGGGAAATATGAATGCAGTCTCAGGATACCATACTGCTATTGCTTTTTGCCAGGGAAGACAGCAGAGATGTCAGAGTACTTTGAGCAAAAATAAACTTCGGTTCTGGTCAATGCATGCTGTGGGGGTCAGAGCAAGAATCAAAGCTCAATGATTCTGCTGTCACTCGTGCAGGATCCACCACACACTCCCTGAAAGGCAGCACCCACAGCAAACTGAGGGATTTTCAGATATCTGAAATAGGCAGCACAAGCTTGAGGGCAAGAGCATAAATTTCATTCCCTTCAGCTTGATGCCCTAGGCAGCTACTTACTTTGCTTATGATCAGACCAGTCATGCAGTAGAAACAGGAGGAAGGAGATGAATATCCTGACAAATCCACAAGATTCAAAGTGCTCAGCTATTGACAGTACTGTATTGTGCTACAAAGATTAAAATAAATATAAGGTCATGCTAAACTGATGAGTTGTGTTCTTGTTGGGTACAGCTACTGAATAACAGAGACATTCAATCCATAAGAATGCAAGGTAATGCTCCCAATTCTAGTAATAGTATAGGAAAGAAATATAGGACACATGCAGCATAACAAACAACAAATATTTGCAATGCTTCACAGACTTTTAAAAATTTGATTCTTGATTGGAGAGAGAAATGAGCTGAAAATGTAGATGGCAAAAGGCAACTTGTGTTCTAGAAGGCTCTCACCTCTCTTAGGAGGAGAAGGGGCAAAATAAGCACCACAGACTTCAACAAACATTTTCCAGTAATGATGTGTGTTACCATTTGCTTACAAAGGCAGAGAAAGTGAAGCAGAGAGAAGGAAGCTCCTGATTTTCTGCCAGTTGCAAAGCAACGAAGCAGCTCCATTGATGAAATCATCATCTCTAGCCTCTGCCTGCTGGGCACAGTCTGCTGGGACTGAGCAAGGAAGGTGGAGCCTTTCATGTGGAAACTGAGGTGCCTCATGCCATATGACCCAGAAGACAGCCAAAAGCTGCCTCATATTCAAAGGCTTATGTGTAAATGCAAATGAGACCAAGTCTAGTTTGTTGTCTTAGAAAAAGAGTACATTTGCTCCCGTTCTGGAGAGCAAGTTTTGTTAAAAAAATTTAGTCTTGTTTAAAGCTGAACTGGTCTTTCATTTGCAATAAGGGTAATTGAGTAGAAGAAACAAAGGCATTGATTTATTCTAATGCCTCCTGCTATTTTTTTTTCTTTGACTAGTCAAGTTGTCTAAGTGTTAATGACATAGAATGTTCATGACTAATGCCAAGTTTTTTTAATATTGTTGACAAGCTAAAGGGCAATATGTGCGGACTGGGGGGTCAGACTCAGAGAAATCTCAGCTCCATGTTTCCAATGCATATCTATATTAGAGCTATCAAGTTTGAAATCTGTTTGCCATTTAAGAGCACAAAAATGCATACATGATCTATTAAAGAAACTATAAAAGGAATCTGTTTTGTTCTTGAATAAACATGATGAAATAATGGAAATTATTCATCAAAAACAAAAATTGGACACTATTTTTTGGCAGAGATAAAGAAAGAGGATACTTCTTTTAGAAATTAAGGGGCAGGAGGTACAGGGTCATGCACCCAACAGCAGAAGAGGCTGTGTATTTTAAATATGGCATACAAACTGCTCTGCCTGTAATTAAGACTATGAGAGCTCTTTGCCTTCACCTATAACTTCCACAAATTATTCCTTCTTTCTCAAGTGGAATTTGTCATCAGTTGCAATAAGATAACCAGATAATGCAAGTCATACACTACCTTGGGTGTAAAAACATTTAAATATTTTCCCTTCCCTCTTCTTGACCCAAGTGAACCATTTATTTAAGCTAAACTGTTGTTCCACAACGCTGAATGAAATTCAGGAGAGGACATGAAACCAACATACTTATCAACTCTGTGTGAAAAAAAAGTCTAATTTTTTTGAGGGGACCCATTTTTAAATAGCTTCCTGTACATCTGTTAGAAGAGTTGTAAGGTTCTGTTTTTGGCCCATTAACTCACTGAGTTGTAAAATTTGAAACACAAACATGAGACTGGTACCTACAATTCATACAGCAACCTGTCCAAACCCGCCTATTCATCAAAAGGTATTTCCAAAGTCTAAACTGTGATCTGAGGCAAAAGCAATCTGTCACAGAATATCCCTTCTGAAATACACTCTAAAGAATAGAAACAAACAATGATTCTCTCTTATCCCACACTGATGGGAGGAAGAAACATCTTCCTTGGGGCCTAAGACAATAGGAGAGCAAATGGTGTAACCTGAATATTGAGACAGTCCCAGCAGAAGGTTTAAAATAAGATACTGGGCAAATATGAGGAAGTCAGGACAATACACTGCTACTTGGTGAATAAAAACACTGAGGGAGTTCCATGAATGATTATGAAGTTGTAGATGCAGGAAGAGAGGGGGATTCTGTAGCTTATAATAGAGTAGGAAATGACATTAAAAAAGAAAGGTGGGATGACTCACACCAGCTGAACATGATGAAATTTCAGTTTTTCAGAGCCACATCACTCAAAAGCAAGGCTGGTCATGAAAAATGCCTTTTCATGGCACTGTGTGTTTGTGCATATCATATCACCCATCCCCTCTCAGCAGATAACTGCATTTTATGTTCCACTGGCACAGCTTTCACTCTCCCCACTTTGAAAATTCAGGCTGTCCCAACACCATAGACCACCTCCATTTTCTCCAAGAAATGACAGAATTTAAAAAATCTAAATGTTATTAAAGGAGTTTTGTGACTTCAATGTCTGGGACCTCCAGTTTAGAAATACAGGCTTGTTTATGCCACTTGGAAGCAAACACATTTTGTAGGGCTATTTCAACAGAGTGCCTATGGCTGCCTTTATTGAGAAGGCCCATCATTTAATACATGGATGATCATAGTATCATTATATGTTTGATTTAAAAAAAAATATGAACGATTACCTAACTCCTTGATACTTCCATAGACTTAGGAAAAATCCTTCGTGTTTAGAGGAAAGAGGTCTTCTTTTTTCTTTTTAGAGCATACTTTTTATCTGTTTGAAGCTATTCAGGGATTTGATATGTTAGCAGTTCTAGCAGAACTAGTTCTCACTGTCACACTAAGAAATAAAGAAATAAATAAGAAAAAAATAACCAAGGAGGTAAATCCTATCACTTAATTTTTTTGCCAAAAATATGGGAGGCAGAACTAGATATATCTTTTGCATTGTTTAAGAAAGAGCGTAATGAGTTCCTTCTATTAGCAACATCTTACCAAAAGATGTCTTTCTTTCTCCAGGAAAAAAAAAAAAATCCATCCAATTAGTCCATAAACACTTGTATTATACTGTCTTCCTATTGTTGTAACAGTAAATGAGCTGGGCAAATAATGAACCGTTTGAATATCATTGCAGTTATTTGTCAAATAGTACTGTTGGTCTGTAGTGCTCATGCACTAAAATCAAAGTTTTGCAATTGCAAAATTTAGTAGAAGCTATCTCAACCATGAAAAATAATGGTGGTACTATGCCTGTTAATAGTTGGAGCATTGCAACGTAAAAATGAAAAACCTTTGAAAAATCCATGTTTACAACACAAGCAGGCAGAAAAGAGTATTTTGTTGTCCCCAAAACAATCTAATTAACAAGGCCCTGGTTGCTTTTGGTAGTTTGCTTCATCACACAGTGATTGTGACCAAAAAGTCCTCCAGGCTTTGGGTTTTTTCTGCACACTTATATTTTCTAGACCCCAGTGTCTCTCTGCTTAGTGTCATGACCCAGAAAGATCCTTTAACTGGAAGAGGCATTGTGAGATCTCTACCATCTGTCACAGTTCATTTGGTGTGGACAGGACCAGATTGGATTTGGAATGGGCCAGATTGGATTTGGCCTGGACCTGGGTCAACCTGCTAAAAATCCACTCTCACCAGCAGCCATACCAAAAAGCTCCCAGCTGCTTCTGTGTGACCATTCTGCCCTTGCTCTGGTGCAGTGTCAGTGACTCGAGGCTGCCCTGCTGGAGTCACTGAGCTCCAGTTAAGTCCTGAGAGCCATCCCCTGGAGCTTAGGCACTGCCAACATCCAGTCTAGTTATCTATCCAGCTCAGATGCTCTGAATATATATTCTTCCACAGGTGAGTGCCAGGAGGGGGTCTTCCTAAGGGGCTGTGGCCGCTGGAATGGAGCAAATGCACTAATCACTGCAGAACTGCTTATGTGACTCTTCTTCCACGTGCAGCAAGACAGGCACAGAGAGAGCTCTCTCCCACCAAGGAATCCCACTGAAGCCAGACAAAATGAGAGTGTGAAAAGCTTCTGGCAGGAGGGAGGCAGCTTTCAAACGTCTTTTGTGAAGCCATCTGCTCTTTGCTGATATCTATCAGGGCATTTATATACCCAAAATGAAAGGTATTCTTGCAAATAAATCAACAGGGTTCATATTACTGTACAATAGTGATGTAATCAAGCATGTCCTGAGTATTTTTATATCTTACATTACGTATATTCACATAGGAAAACAAAATTATAAACTCTCTCAAAAATCCCCAAACTGTCTGGTAGCTCTTCCTTGATAAGTTAATCCTCTGCAGCCATGCATGATAAAATGGACTCAGAATGCTTTCAAAAACATTCATGCTTTTATCTTCAAAGGCAAGATGCATTTATTCAATTTTTTTGTTGTTGTTCTTGTCATTTGCCTCATGTTTTCAGTCTTTAGGTTTCATGTTTTCAAACCAAGATATTTAAGTTTCTTTAAAAGCATTTGAAGAGGGTATGTTCATGCAATCTCATGATTCCAGTAAACTGGCTTTAAATAAAAGTATGAAATGTCACAAAATTGAGATGAAATCATCTTGCTTAACATTAAAGCTATAAAATCTTTGCATGTTTTCTAGTGGAATCACTGGAATTTGTCTTGATGAGCTCAACACATACAGAAAAAAAATTAGATTTTAATTTCTTTTGCTGAAAAAGTCTTGGCAAAGGAGCACCTATTGAGGTTGTTTCTATTGCAAGGCATACTCTTGGGTCAGAGGAGAGATAAAGACACTGAACTCTGCAGCCCACATGAACCTATTCTCTTTCTTGCCTGCAGCCTGGCAGCCTCAGAGCAGTCACCTTCAGCTTGGCCCTTTGTTCTGTTGCACCCCCAGCTTCATCTGTGTCTGGTTCTCCCAGATGCTACAAGAATCCTGGATTCACCCTGCCAGACCAAAGCCTCATCCTGAAAGGGTGGCAACAGTGGACTGATAAGCGGTTTTGGACTTCTGACTGCATTTGGGTAAATGCTTAATGGGCAGTCTAAAGCCAGGAAGGTGTTTTGAGAGTATTAGATAGTTTTTATTTTTCTTTTAAGGTGATTTTTCACAAATTGATAGATGAATTATGAAATTAAGTCGCTTCTCCGAAAATAAGATAATTATCCTTTAAAACACTTTAGGAACAAAGGCATTCATTAATTCTATATAAAAATGCCCTTTTTTATTATTTGTAAGGTACTTTGATGTTCCTTAGCTGCCAGTCTTGTAAGTGTGAATACACTTCAAAGCCTCAGGATTAAGGCCCTGTTTGTATGGAGGGAAGCAATAAACCAAAGGGCAGAAGTCTTACAATCATAGAATATGCACATCCCCTTGGAATGTATTATTGTCCAAGAAATTGTCTAAGATACTAAAAGGAGCTTTGTTTGCATTTAGATTTCT
Source organism: Cettia cetti (assembly GCA_013401135.1). Taxonomy (NCBI): domain Eukaryota; kingdom Metazoa; phylum Chordata; class Aves; order Passeriformes; family Sylviidae; genus Cettia; species Cettia cetti. Next base: position 17,989 of record VZUI01003026.1, read on the forward strand.
TCCTTTTCTTAAGCTGTTTGTTTAGAAATGGGTCACTTAGAATAGCAGATGTTTCCTCATCATATTTGTGTCACAGAAGAGGAAAACTTTCCAACCAGTAATTATAATTTAATAATCCATTTTATTATTTTTAGAGCAGACAGAATAATTAGCTCAATATTCCTGTTGCTCAACTGTATTTCCCCCCCACCACCACAATTTTTTACTGATAAACTGCTGTGGGGAATTTCACTATTCTCCCTAATAAAAAAATATAAACTCTCCATGAATGTGCAGTTTCAAACCACCAGAAATTATTCAGGAAACATCACTTAGCTGATTTATGCTCCAGAATGTAAATGAGGCCTCCTTTTTCTTTCCCCTGCTACCAGTAAAGCTGAGGCATTCACTGCTTTCATTTCACTAAGTTCCCTTTTTTCTGGTTGCCATAGAAACCAGGGTGCCAGTCAGGCTGCCGAAGAGGCTGCCATTGCAGGTGCTTTGCAGATACTGTATTAATAAATGGAGAAAAAAATAAATAAGAACCCCATTTTCCTCAAAAAGGCAGCAGCAAAAAGCACATCACTTTGCATTTTTGTTGTTGGCATTTGTAATTTGTCTACTGAAACTTTATAGAAAACACTGCCTTAGAAAATAAGCATGCATGTATTTCTTGTACCTGGCAAGCCTGTTGTGTATATTTACAGCCTTCTCCATAGCAATCAACTAAAATATTGAAACAACATAAACCAATTGAGTAGAAGAGAATGAATCCTAAAAAGAAAGAGAGAATAGAGTGTGTGAGAACAAGCATGCATCTACTGATTTATTCATGTGCATGTTTGGGCTATATGCCTGGGATTGATAACAACTTCAGGTCCTATTTGTACAATGATTCTATTGTTCTGAAGAATTTAAAATAAAATTACTTTGATCTAAGAAATTTGAATCAACAAACCAAATAATAATTTTAAAAAACCAAAAAAAAACAACAAAACAAGACCCAGCCTGATTTTTGGCATGAGTAAAGTCAGTTCAGGGCATCTTTTGATCTGTCCACTGGGTAATCCCCCATAACCTCAGAAGACTTTTGACTAAATTCAATTAAATCCACCTTGAGTCTTGTGTGCAGTTTTGGGCAACAAAATACAAAAAAGACATTAAACTATTGGAGAGCATCCAAAGGAGGGACACAAGGATGGTCAAGGGTCTGGAGGGCAGGCCATAAGAGGAGTGTCTGAGGTCACTTGGTCTGTTCAGCCTGGAGGAGACTGAGGGGAGACCTCACTGCAGTCTGCAACTTCCTCGTGAGGGGAAGAGGAGGGGCAGACACTGATCTCTTCTCTGTGGAGACCAGTGACAGGGCCTGAGTGAAGCTGTGTCAGGGGAGGGTTAGGTTGGATATCAGGAAAAGGCTCTTCACCCAGAGGGTGCTTGAGCACTGGAACAGTCTCCCCAGGGATGTGGTCACCAAGTCTGGCAGAGTTTAAGAACCATTTGGACAATGCCCTCAGGCATACACTGTGATTCTTGGGCTAGTGCTGTGCAGTGCCAAGGGTTGGCCTCAATGGTCCTGATGGGTCCCTTTAAACTCAGCATAGTCCACGATTCTAGGATTCTGTGACTCTAAAATGGATAGAAATAGCACAAGTAATTATTCATGTAAAATAATTTGCAAACATTTGCAGCTGGAAGAGAGATCAGCACCTCAGAAAAAGAAAGGCAAAAATGCCTCTGTTAACTACTGCATTTGACACTTTTCATTAAAACAAAAATCAAGCAAACAAGTGCCACTTAATTCTTTCCATTAAAAAAAATCACACTTTATTAGATGTAGGAAGAGGAGGGACTGTACAGCTTACCATTGGACCTATGTAATATCTTAACTCTTTCCTGTATAGAGAAAGCTCTACATTTTGACAACTTAGATATTCATAACGTTTTAATAAAATTTAGACTTATTTTTCTGTCATGATCCTGATTCCTCTCATATTTCTCAACAAAATTAATGTTGGTACTAGCCTTCCAAGGAATGAATCACTTGTCAGAGTTCTCCAGATAGACTAGGTGTCCAGCACATAGATTAAAATCAACAGATTTAAGATGCAAAAAGAAAACACCAAAACATTAATCACCCACATTGCAGACCAGTAGAAGTCTGAGGCTTTGCAGATACTTACATTCAAATCAAGGTGTCCTTTCTGCTCTGGTGCTGACAACCTAGTTATTGTACAAACCACCATGGGAAGAGCTCCTTTTTACCGTGGTTATTTCTTAGGTGACCTGAACCTGGCGTGGTGATAAGTGGCACTAATCCTAGAAGAAGGCTGGCAACAAGCAGCGTGCCCAAGGGTCAATATTCAGTTGAGTCCTGTTAAACATTTTCCTTAATGTGGACTGGATCTGGACTATGGATTTTGGTGGACACTCTGAAACTTTGCTGATGATACACAACTGGGAGGAGTGACCAACACCAGAGGGATGCTGCTATACAGACCGCAACAGGCTGGGAAAGTGGCCTGACAGAAATTTCTGGAAGGTCAACATGGAGAACTTAAAAGTCCTGAAACCTGGAAAGAAAAGACCTCATGCACCAATATATTCTAGGGGCCACCTAATTTTCTGTAGAAAAAGGCTTGGGTATCCTGATGAACACCAAATTAAGATAAGCCACAAACATGCCACAACAATGGTATCCTGGGCTGCATTAGGCAAAGTTTTGCCAGCAGAATGAGAGAGATGATCCTTCCCCTCTCCTAAGTAGTGGAGAGGCCACACCTGAGGTGTGTGCCAGAGAGAATCCTTAACAAAAGATCACTAAGATTATGAAGGGACTGGAGCATCTCTCCTAGCAGGAAAGGGTGAGAGAGGAGGAACAGTTCATCCTGGAGGAGAAAGCTCAGGAGGGATTAAATCATATATATAGATACCTGAAAAGATGGTGCACAGAGCACAGAGCCAGGCTCTTCTCAGAGTGCCCAGTGACAGCACGAGAGGCAGTGGGCACGAACTGAAATACAGGAGGTTCACTCTAAATGTCAGAAAGAACTTTTTTACTGTGAGAATGACTGAGGCCTGGCGTAGCTTGCCTCAAGAGGTGGTGTAGTATACATTGTTGAAGATCGTAAAAATCCATCTAAACCTGGTCCTGCTGTCACTAGGTATCCTTGCTTGAGGAGGTGGGTTGAATCTGATGGTCCTTTCTACCACCAACAGTTCTGTGATTTTGGGACATCAAATCATCACCTTTCCCTGAAGACTTTACCAGTTCAGGCTTCAATCCAGCAAAGTGAAATAACCGTTGCCATTTGAATCAGTGGCATCCAGCATCTCCTTCAAAATCAGGCCTGTGAGATGAAAAACTGATTGAAAAAGAGTCTCTCAAGTTTTCATTGCTAGGATAGGGAACATCTTTGTCATCTTCTATCATTTGGTATATCATCAAGTCTATGAAATCGCATAAAATCATTTTCCTGACAATTAAATCAGAAAAATGTTAAATTGGCTTATGCCTCAATCACTTTTTATCCATTCTTATTCCAGAAATTCTCCCTGATTTTACTGCACATTCTAGCAGGGAGAAAAGAAATTTTCTCTTCTATACTGATGTTAAACGATTCAAAATCCTACTCCAACTGATATAAACAAGCCAAACCATAATTGGAAAATACTACTGTGTGTCTGTCATAATCTCAGGGGTTTTTTCTCAGAAAATGAATGCAAATTACAGCAGAAATTTGGTTGAAAAAGGCAACTTCTCTTCCACTTTCATCACCTTCCAGCTTGTTCCAGTTCAAGCGCCTGAGACCCCACTGAAAAAACATTAGCAGGGAAAGGTAATCAGAGAAAGGTTTGCTGCAAACATCCTTGTTCTTGAAATCAGTTCATGTTTAATGATAGCATATGCATTATATTTTCTTGTCCTGAGGGCTGGGAGGTGGGGAGGAAGAGGAAAAAAAAAAAAAAAAAAAGAAAAAAAAAGCAGAGAAACATACTTATCTGCATCCCTGAGGCAAAAAGGTGAATTTTGTGGTGACATAAGTAAGAATTGGTGAAGGAAGGAGGAAGGAATGGGAGAAACAACATGAGTTTTGGAGATGGGATGTTACAGAAAATGAAGAAAGACTGAGACAGCAGGAAAGCTTGAGGAGTTGTGTTTCATGAAGGGTGTCAGCTGAGACTGGGACCTTGCAGGGAATTATAGGTGTCTTTGCAGTCCTGTTACATGGGGCTCCATTCAGGATCAGGTGGTCCCTTCATCTCTTTCTCTCTCTTTCATCATTCCTGAAACTCCGCTAAGGTGTCCTCTCCTGAATTACAGGATCATAACTCTCTTCCTCTCACCATCATTCCCTTTGTAGTCAGCTTCCTTCTCCACTAGTCTGCTTCCAGGACCAACAGCTTATTTGGCTTATGAGTTCCTTATTTTTTACATTTGCTCCCTAAGTAATTCATTGACAACTGCTAACGCAGCGTAATGAGCTTGATGAACTTCAGCTGTGACCCAGCATGGCTTTCCTCATGCTAATAATATATTCACCAGAAAAAGTGTTTAAAGGGAATTACTGGTTTTAGCATCGGCTTTTTTAGGAACTTATCAACTGAAATTGAATTTCAGAGTGCTAGTACAACCTGTTTAGCAAAAATAGAATATATAGAAAACAGTGGAGACTTTGGAGGTTTCTTCATCTGTATAATTAACTGCACTCTATGAGCTATATCCTTCCATGGATTTTCTGTTTTCTTATTCCAGACCTGATGTGTTGTTCACTGCATTTAAAGACATCTACACATGCCTGTGCAGTTGGAGGTAGGCCATTCATGAATGTCACATTCCTACAGGACTAGCTGAAAAATGGAATTAATATCCATCGATCAGAGTCTTCTGTAACTCCCACCAACAGAGAACAGATTTGACACCACTAGTTGTAAAATACATTCTAAAACAGGCTTGTGTAAACAAATCTCCAGAAGTAATGCTTACATTCTCATGAGGAAAAATAAAATAATTCTGTAAAATTGATCAAATTACAGAAATCAAAATCTTGACCTTGTTATTACTTTCACATAAGACTTTTTTTAAAAGCTCTGATTTGGACCTGCCAGTGGAGGGTTTCTGGAAAAAGCAAACAAACTGTTGCCTCTGTTTTTGTTATTTCAGTCTCATTTCAGTCTGTAATGTCTATTGATGCCAAGATCATTCCACAGCATAGTTTGTACCAAAGAACCCTCTTTTCTGTTAGATAAATGTGCTGTTATATTTTCAAGTAGGCCAGAACCTATAAAGTTTTACATGAAAATGGAAAAATGTTTATATAGGTAAGGGAAATCTAAGACACATCCTTTTGTACTCTAACCGTCTACCCCTTAACAGACAAGACTTGTCAGAGAGGTATTTTAACTGAGTATATCTGAAGTTTCAAAACAGGCTGTTCTTTTTCTCCTTTAGTGACTATATATATAAACAGAATGTAGGAACTTCTGGGTTTAGGTTTCGCTTTCTCGGAAACAAGGAGAGAAACTTTTACTGTGTACTCCCATGTAGGCAAGATGGATTATAGGAATGTCACCCTTACAAAAAACAATGAGCTCTAGCAACATCTAGTAAAACTGGAGACAGCTCAGAGCATTTCTGAAACACATTACTTTCATGATCTACCACTTTTTTTTAGATGCAAGAAAAACTTGAACATTTTGAGACAGGTAATCAAAACTTTGATTTAATTTAGATTTGGATTCTGTTCGAGTCCATCTGTACTTAATGTAAATGTTAAAAAGTACAGAAACAAATGTGGATTGGAACTGGCAACACTCATCTGGGCAAAACTCCCCTGAAATCAGTGTAAATGTGTCTCAATTAAGTTTCCAGGCTGGAACTTGCTTGGAATTAGAGATCATAAACATCTGCTGCATATTCTGTAATATTTGTCCATAAAATTTTCTCAAGAGAAAATCTTAAATATGTAGTTCATGTCTTAATGAGAAGAGAGGAAAACTTGGTTTTGATTTGTTTTTATGATGGCAAGAATACTGATGTCATAGAGTAAAATGGAAAAATATAGCAAAGTATTGTGTAATTTAACATCTTGTTGAGGCAGAGCAGAAGATGCCAGGGGCCCTTGGTGGAAGTTACCACACTGTTTTATTCTCATGACTTGTTTCCTAAGCCTGGTAGAACTCTGGAAAACAGATGGAAGGGGACAAACCATGGAGTCCTGTGAATTTCCAGGAAACCCTGACTATATAACTTATGCTAGTCATTGCACCAAAGGGCCTATTGCTACTGAAGACCAAAATAATACAGAAGAATCTTCTAAGTAGACAAATGCAGAGCAGATGCTCAAAGGGAGGCAACAGCTTTTCAGAAGTGGAGGTGGTTGTAGAGAAGTGAGAGTAGCAGCCACTGTGGGACTAAAGGCTGCCCAGCTTCACTTTGACAAGCTTAGAAGCTGTAAGAATTAGCTACAGCAAAGCTATTAGCTACAGCTATTTTGGAAACTTTAACAGGCAATTTAGCAAGTGGAAAACACTGGGATATCCACTAGGAAAATGTCTACCCTCTGAGTGAGACCAGTTTAGGAGGAGATAGAGCTTTGCCTGTCTTCTGAGCCTGCCTTGGGTATGGCATCACAGCTCAGCAAAGTGTACCGTGGTTTGATTTCTCTTCAGAACTAATGTTTTGAAACTGTTGGCTTTGATTGATTTTCCATCAGTTCCTTGTCTGTGCTTTTTAGAGGGCATTTCCAAAAGCAACCTCAGGGCTAGTGGAGTAATTCCTTCAGTCCCTGGAAAGAAAGAGGACTCTCCAGAGAAGGCACCGGATTCTACTACTCATTCTGAATCGCCCTCTGGAGAAGTCTTATTTTCCCCATGGGCTATCGGGAAACATCAGGGACTTTTATCTCATTAGCAGTCTACAATGGCCTTTCTGAGTATTTCCCTTGTGTGTTCCCACAAATTTCTCCTGCTTTTGTAAGCTAACCAGAAACCTTGGGATAGATTCACTCCTTCTCTAAGCTGACTGACGCCAGCAGGGTTTTCTTCCAGAGAGAAACTCAATCGCAACACTTCTATTTAGTCTAAGTCTGTATTAAGTTTTATTTGTTTTCGTTGTCATGCCTTTTAATTGGCTGTGTTCTTAGAAAACAGTGTTTTCCTCTAGTGTTTTCCTTTCCAAAAGAGAGAGGAGGTATGCCTTTTCCAGAAATATTCAAGTGATTTAGGAGTGGAAGTCTTATTGAAAATCAGGCTGCTGAAATAGAAAATAATCCCTCCACATTCAAAAGGCAGAATTATGTCAGTCACCACATCACTGAACCTATCCCTGGGCAAGTAATATATTCAGGAGCCAATTGAGTCTGATATTTTAATTATAGATCATATCAATTTATTAAAGCTTAATGCTATTTTCCTTGAGGAGGCAGAGGGAAGTGGCACCACAACAAAACTGAAATACAGTAATCCTGTTTGCTGTGCCTGCCCCCTGCTTTTACAACCAACCACATAATATATTTTTGGCAACCTAGATACACCATTTTCCTTACATTTGATGCATTTAATGTAAATGGTAAATGACTTCAGAATTTCCTGGAAATGCAGAAGTGGTGAGCATGGATGGCTCCTTGGGTGCAGCAGATGGAACAAGACCATGAGTATCAGTGGGAGTGTCTGCACAGCTTTTCATACACTTTGGCTTGCACCATAACGAGACCATATGTTTGGAAAAACCTCTCCATGACTACCTGGGAATCACATGAAACACAACAGAAATGGAAAGCAAAACCTCTCTCTGAGTGCATGTTTGGTATTAAGGTTGGGTGCCAGCCCTCTATGTTGTGGTGGCCTGAGAAGTCAGGAATTCACCTCAAAGAAAGCAGAATGCTGAATTTGACTGTGTACCCAGAAAAAAAATCCTGAAAGTGAAACTTAAAGAGCACAGAATCACTTGGATATTTTGAAAGAAAGCAACAGGAAGAAGTGTAATTTTTCCTTCCATGAATTCTGGTATGAAGCCCTTTTGCAATCTCTGTTGGGAAACAACCCTAACTTATTAAGTCTTTTACCTTGAGCATGTACAGAAGCAGCAGAGTTTTTCAGGTCCTGCTGCCTTACTCCCAGAAATATGCCTTTTTCTTAATAACAAGTGGACAGCCACAACCATAATGACCTTGGCTTTCATTTATGTGCTGCTTATAGTGGTTTGACAACAGCTTTGTTTCATTTAGTCCTGGATTCCAAACTGAAATAATAATTACTTTTTCTGAGGGAAGTAATTCTTATTCTGCTTGTACAGCTACAGGTAGAGAAAGTAAAAGAAATTAAAAACACATAAGGCTCAGCTTTACATGTAAAAATGTTACCAAACAACTTTGCTGTAGCAAAACTACATGAAAAAAGGGAACCATGAACAAATAGAATAAAAAAAGATGGACACTGACACACAGCGATGGTTTAACATCTAATAGTGATGCATTAGCACAGGCTCAGAATCCCATAGGTTGCTTATCTTTTGTCAAAATTGTTTAAATTTTTTCAGGCTTGGGTTCATCTCGTTTTTCAAAGATGTTATGCACTTCTACAGCCACAAGCACTTAACAAGTAAGAGAATAAAGAGAGTTTTTGTGGCTTCTTTAGACACATACAACAAAGTGCTGCAGACCAGTTAGGTTCAGGTAATTCACATCTGTGTTGTAGGTAAGCAACCAAACCAAAGCCCACAGTTTTGTGAAACATGAACATTTTCTGCAAGAGCTATGCAACAACAATTGTCATCTTTGCATTGTGAGTAGTTGTTGAAAGTTAATGAATTTTCTCCAGGTTTCAGGAGAAAACCTAACAATACAGAAAACTACAGAATATTCTAAGTTTGAAGGGACACAACAAGGATCATCAAGTCCAATTCTTAAGAGAGTGGCCCATACATGGAGCAAACCATGACCTTGATAGTATTAGTACCAACGTCTGACCAATTGAGCTGATCTCAGGATCAGATGAAAATAAACAAACAAAAAAGAAATTGTCTTGTAAATGTTTCAGATACCACCAAATGGTTGTCATGCTCAGAAAGGCATGAAAGACAGGGAAAATCTTCATTGCCATTTCCACTTACTGCATATTGTTTGATTTAGTGAATTGTAAATACTTCAGTGATTGGTTTCACCTACAGTTAATGCCAAAGGCTTTCAGTTCTTATTTTAATATCTTAAAATTAAAAAATATATTAAGGATCTAGATTTCTTGTGACATTCCAGATGCAGCTGGCTCAAAGATGTCTTTGCAGTGTTTTTTGTTTTCAATGTTCCGTGTGTGAAAAAATGAAAGGTAAAAAAAATTCTGTAAAGTGAAAAAAAAAATTTATTTCCTCAACACTGCATATTATTGCTGTTATTAGTCTCTTATTTACATTTGCTAATCATAAAAAAACCAAAAATGACAAATTTATTACTTTGCACAAGTAGCCATGAACTCTAGAGTGCACAGTGAATGTAGTTCAGAAAAGGTTTACAACAGAAGTTAATAATCATATCAAGTTAATAATGTATGTAGGCATTAATTTCAGTTGCATTTGCAGAGTAATTGTCCATCCTGAAGAAAAATTAGCTTATCTTTTGGGCCATAAAGCAAAAAAAAGCACTTTTGAAAATATCTTTCCTTGCAAAAATAATTTCAATATCTCCATATTTCAGTACTTGTAGTACTGAAACTACCTTTTTAACTATCTTTTTCATCCTGACAACTCTTCTGCAAAAGGCTTCTAAGTTTCTACCCCACATGCCATATGAAAACAAGGCATAGAGTTGCTGAGAGGAATTGTGTGTCTGTCAGTCTGTCCTGCTGATAACTTTTGAAAGTTTTACAAGATCCCAGAACAGTCTCCAGAGAACAGACCTCTGGAGATCATCTGGTCCAAGCCCCCATGCTCAAGCAGGGCCACCCAGAGATGATTTCCCAGGACTATGTACAGGTGGCTTTTGAATGTCTCTAAGGATGCAGACTCCATCACTTTTCTGGGAAACCTGTGCCAGTGCTCTGTCACTTTTACAATGAAAAAGCCATTCCTCACCTTCAGAGAAACCTCCTGTATTTCAGTTTGTGCCCATTTTAACTCCAACACACATGAAGGAGTGAAGACGTCTACAGGGCTCTTGAAGTCTTTTGAAAGTTACTAGACAGGAGACAGGACAGCTCAGGTGAGTGAGGGCTGCCACCACGCGAACATAAGGCAGCTGTTGATATTAGAGGGCCAAGCAGGCTGTGCATGGGCAGCTGCCCACACGCACTCTGGCTCCTGATGTGTAGGAGTACCATCACAGGCATCATGAAAAAGTGGGTTGATGCTATGAGGTGGTGGCTTAGGGGCCCTAGGACACTTACCCATAAGAAAAATAATTTCTTCCAGTCCAGTGCTCTTAGAAAAAAATGTTTTTCTGTGGGCAGCTAAGTCTGCTCCTTGCAGCAGAAGACTATAGCAAATAAAATTTTTGTTCTCGGTGGACTTGGACAACCCATAAGGACAAAAGCTACCTTCGTCTATCAGTGAACCCAATGTTACCAAAATCTATAGGTATGTATTTATGAATATAAATTCTGCTAGGACAAGCTTGATTTTTTTCAGTAGAAGGCAAGTTTATAATATAAATATCTTTATTGTTCACCAGAGCAGAAGTTGTCGTGATTTCTTCGTGGCTCAACAACTCACAAGGAAACAACCCCTTTTCCATGAATTACTATAAACATTACAGGGCCAGGATCCCTCAGGTAATCATGCAGCAGACAGCCTTCTAGGTCCTGAGAAAGTGAGCTGGCTTTGAGTCATGGGAATTTATGTTGTTCTCAGTTTTGATTTGGGCAGGAGCTCACACAGAGGCAATTTTGACAACTGAGCTGAAGGGAATTTTATTCCTGTTAAAGTTTTATCTCTGTGCAGCCTTACTCCCTTGGAACTAGACAATGATAATGGACTAAGGTTGTTTATCTGAACCCTGACCATCCCATTTCAGGGCTTGTATAAACTGAGAAAGTTGTCTGAGAGAGATCCGATATCACTGATTACTAACTGGTAGAATGCAGAAGGAAAGATGTTTGTAGCTAAGCAGAGAAGCAAGTAAGGTCCCAAACTACAAATTTGTCTCAAAAGTAAATAAATACCTGCATTTGTCAGCTGTTTCCCTTGCACCTTTTGATGTTACTGAAGTTTGGACAGTAATCTGTTCCATTTATTATTCAGTAACCTTTTGATGTTACTGAAGTTTGGACAGTAATCTGTTCCATTTATTATTCAGGCTTCACTCTGCAATGTTTCAACACTTTCCATATGCATAGAGAACAGCATGATTAAGAGATGTCAGATGCAGTTTTCATTTTCTATCATCCTCTCCCTAAATATTGGCACTCAGGCTGCACAGGCAGGCTGAGACTGCCCCTTTACTTATTTGACCAAAATAGTGCCTTGCTTTTTGCTTAGAGATTAGAGCAGAATGCAAGTTTGTGAGAGTCTCAAGTTTGTGCCTCTGGCCCAATGAATAACTATTTATTCAGGAAAGAAATTGAGAGAAAACAACTGGAAATTACGATTGAATAGTTTCACATGACAAAACCGGTAGCACAGTTATCTGTGCTGTGAAGAAAATAGAGATTTTGAACCTGTGTGTCTCCAATTCAGAGGAAACTCCTATTGCAATGTTATTGTCTGTTTGGGGCTGGTTTTTATTGTCTGGTTTTTTCTAGTTTTAAAAGAAAAAAAAATCTCGGGTTTGTCACAGTGGAGAGTGGGATTTTTTTTTTTTTTTTTTTTTTTTTTTAAATCACAGATGATCAGATTCATGGGTCATGGAGACATGAAGTTACTACCTGGGGCCATTAATTGGACAAACAGAATATCTCTCTGTTTCTTAATCTCTTAATCATTCAGCCCAGCTTTCTGTGGAGACAATTTGGTGCTAGAATACACTGATGGACTTTTCAGATGCTTCACTTGGAACATGTAACATGAAAAAAAATTAAATCACCCATGACATTACTTTCCATGAAGGAAAGTTTACTGCTACATGCAGTGGAAAAGTCCAAAATTAAGAAAGATCCAAGAGTTCAACAAAAACTCTGCTCTTCTATGATACAATCAGAATTAAAGAATCTATTAAATAAGTGTATATATTTAGTTATCCATTGGTTCATTCTGTCTTTGGACAATGAAGTGTCCAAGACCAGGCATCTGATGAGCTCCCTGGGAGCCACTGAGGAACACAGGCCAGCACTGCGTTAGTCCTCTGCTAACAGCATCTCCACACAGATTTGGTGGAGACATCCAGTCTATGATGAATACAGCCTAGGGAAATACAGGCCTAGAACTGTCTACTGACTCATTATTAATACATTGGAATAGTCTGGACCTGTGACCTCTTTACTGAATCTTCCCCCCTCCCTCCCACGACTTTTTCCTTCCTGTGCACATCAGGAGGCCTTCTGGACTTTGCACGTTCACAAGCACAGCCACAGCATCTCTCTTCACTCTCCTCTTGTTGCCTATGCCCCAGAGTCCCTTCCCACAGAGATAGCACCCTTTGACAGGACAGAGCTCCAGGAAAAACCAGCTTTTGTGTGCCCAGCAGGCAAACACCATCTCCCAAAAGGGATCAGATATGATTTTATCTGGTAGTGCCTACTGTGTGCAGCTCAAATAACAAACCAAAAATGCAAGACACAGCAGGCAAAGAAAATGAAAGAAAAGAAATTCTTTTTAAAAAAAGTGGAGTACATATTATTGTTTTCATTATTCTTTTTTTCCCCCGCTATTTACAGCCACTAAGCAAAAGACTAGCAGATTTAAGTTCCATATAAAAATGAGTAACAAGACAGGTCCAGAGAACAATACATCTGAAGGAAAGGGACTTCCAGAAGCAGACCCAGGGGCTTTTTTTGTGTGAGGCCTGGAAGCAGCTAATCTCTGCTGAGTAAAGATAGCCATTCAGCTCAGATCAGTCGTCTACACTGCCAGAGGAGGAAAACTGGGGAATCGTTTCATTGTCATTGCTGGGGAGCCACCAGATGCTTGGGATTCCATATATTTGGGGGATAAACCTTTCAAAAGCTCCATTGACACTGGGGTATGTCAATAATTCCACGTATTAGTTGCATGCAAATACTACACAATAAGGTATGGAAAGCAAACTGTAATTGGGAATACCAGGGCGAAGGGGGCTCTATCTTCTGACTGAGCCCATTGTTGAACTCCAGGCTGAACCTCCGACCCTTTACTTTGGAGGGACACAATAGGCTTTGATATGAGATGGTGGGAAACAGGCTTGGAGGCTCATTTCACATTCAGCTGCAATTCATCAGCTTGGCTGGGACTTCTAGCAGCTTTAATGACCACTGCAATTGATGGTTAAATCAATTTGTGACGGTGACAGCATGGCTGGCCCCTAGACTGTAACAATTCGGGATTACAACAGGCAGAAAGGGCCCCGTTATTCAGACATGCGTGGTTTCTGCTCAGCTCAGAGTGGGAACAACAGCAGGACAAAGTCTCACAAAAACAAGACCTGGAGAATGCACACATTCACTCCAGTTGACTACACACCACCATGGCGTCTTTGTAGCATGATGAGGCGGGGACAAAAAAAAAAAAGAAAAAAAAAGTGTGAAAAAAAAAAAAAGCACTGTTACAAATAAAAATATACAGTAAGACCCTGATATCTAGCTATATCCTTAGGGAAAGGGGCAACCCATAAAGAATTTCAGCTTTGTTCCTCCAGAGACGAAGTGGGTGGTCTGTGCCCCCTCCACCCTCGACCCCAAAATGTCTTGGCGCTTGCCCCCACAGCAAAACTCAGTCGTGTCTGGATTATGATCGAGCAGGTTTGCGTTTGGCAAGAGGGGCATGGGCAGGGGGGATGGGTGCCAGGGGGATCTCTGGCAGTGCGAAGGAAGAACTGCTCCCTCTTCTGTCACTGGAAGTTAAGTGCACAGGCTACGATTTGTTTTTCATGTTTTCATGATTTTAATTACCTCTTACGCCAAAGAGGTATTACAGAGAAAGTAAGACGACCAGGGACCCCTCTGGTGGCCTTGCACTTGGCAATTTTGTTACAGGAGCTTGGGTTGCTCTGGGCCAGGGTCTGCAAGTCTGGTGCTTGCCTGATGACAAGAGGGATATACACCTTCAAATCATCTTAGCTCTTCCTTCTCCTGCATTTAACTCGTGCAACATGATATTTGCATCCAAAAGATAAGGTGATGTTGAAATCAGACAGGAAAATGTATGACTGTGATTCTGCTTTTTGTGATTCTGTAAAATATTTAAAAATATTTAAAATTATAAGAGGTATATACCTGTGTTGAATTGTATATATGACCTAGTGTGCACATGTGGTTTAAGTCAAATTACACTTAAAATATGCCAGTTAATTCAGTGTAAAGCTATTTCCTCTATGTCATATTAACTGAAATAATGTATTCAGCCCAAATAGAACAGTTATAAAATTAATATATACTGTAGTGTATTTAACTAAGCATAGATTCATTAAATAAATCAATATGTTATGTAGTCAGAGAATTAAAATACTGAAAAATTTATATGAGGAAGCTGCTAATGTGAGGACTGCAAATTATGCCAATCAATAAATTGCAAATTATATCGTAATTAATTACACATCGCTGTTTGTGGTTAGGAAACTATTTGTGTGTATACTAAAGAAACATGTTGAAAATGAGCTCTATAAAAATGAAAACGTGATACACAGTCTACTAATTTATTACATACACCCCTTCATTCACATTCTGAGTCAAAGTCTACTATTAATAAGCAACTCTGGCATCTTCCTTTCAAAATGTCATGGTCTAAATGTTACAAAAGAAAGAGCTGTTTAACTCCTTGAAGTATGTGAATCAATTGGCTGATGTTAGTACCTGAGAATTTGTATCCTGAAACAAAGTACCACATCTTGAAAATATAAACAGATTTTTTTTTTCTTTAAAAGATCTGTCCAAATATTGAAAAAATATTATTGCTAACAGTGGAAAGGTCTGGCACCGGGTCCAAATCCTGACAGGAAGGAGGTTGGAAAAAAAAAGAAATCACTTGGTTTCTATGGTAACAGTAGTGGTAGAAATAGTTGTGTGAGCATACTGAACGTGCATAAAATCCTTCCCAAGGGAGGTCAGAGGATTTGAAGAAAGAAGGAAAAAAAAAATATGGCAGCCACTGCAGAAAGCACAGAGGCATTTTATGCTGAATAAGTGTTTCATATTTGTGATGTGATCAATAACAAAATGCTGTTGCTAAGAGAATATTAGAAAATGTTTAATATCTATCCATTTGTACTCTAAGCATGTTTGTGCCTGCTTGTTACTATATCAGACAGACGACATATGCAAATTTGCTTCTGCACACATGTACGTGGAAATCAGTGTGTGAATAAATAATACATCATCCTACACAATGGAAATATAATGTGAGACTATAAAAGACTCTTTAATACATGCATTATCATATATAATGCATCACACAAGGAAAACTTCACTATATCAACTATATTAAATACATCTGTGCACATTTAAACTATAAAATTTAATATCAGTCTAAAAATCTGACACACTGATTATTCTTGAGAAAATCAGCATGTGAAACAACTCATAAGGAGCAGCAAGAAGCACCCAGCATTATTTGGGTCCAGGTATTTAATTTTAGCAATTAAATCATTTTAATAATATTTTATTTTATTAGTGATGACTAAGAAGAAGTACAAGCTCTGCCATCCAGCCTGCTTAGAAAACAGGTGATCACAGTTCATTGTTTTGAGCTAAAAATGCTCGTCAGCCTTTTATTTACATCTGCTTCAATCCTCTCCACTTATTGTTGGTTTCTATAAACTCACTCCGTGGGAAATAGATGGACACTGGGTGAAAACGTGACAGAGGCTCCCATGCAGAAGATGAGCTGTTGTTGGAAGTGAAATCCTGTATCCATAAAGCCAGGGAAAAGAGGAGAACTCTCAGTTACACTTGAAAGCTTCATTTTTTGCTGTGAAGGAAAATATTTTTGCCAATGCCTGGTTTGGAAAAACGTGTGTTGTTTTCATGGATTTTTCAGCATGACACGATGTACCAAAATTTCCAAAGCTTGCAAGGTTACTTTCTGTGGTATGCCAAGAGAGTATTTTCACTCAGAAAAGATGGCTACTGAAAGCAGGAAGCAGGAATATCTATACCATTCCTGCATCTTTAAAATCCAAAAACAGCAGCACATTTTCTGGGACCAACACTTGCAGCCATGGAAGTATCACATAAGGCTTTTCTTCTTTTTGTTCCCTTCCCACCCCCTCTCGAGTGACTACACCTCACCCCACCCCACCAAAACCAGCCATCAAAGGGGTCCCAGCAACAGAAAGCAGCTTCCTCCTGCACCAGCCACAGGGCCATCACTATCTTCTCCAGAGCATGCAGAAACTGCTATTCTTCACTGGCAGTGTACAGGGTGTGGCATGGGCACAGAACCAGCAGGGCCTTGCCCCAGGGACCTCCCCAGCAGGCTTGGAAGAATGACAAAAGAGGCATTTCAGGCACAGGCTGCCAACATGGGCTCAGCCATTCTGACGCTGGGTAGAGGCAAGCACACTCCTGTAGGAGAGAGGCGTTTGTGAAAAGTGATTGAGCACTGGGGAGCTGTAACATCACCAGCTTCTGAGCTCATTTGGAACACCCCTACACTGGCTGTACTGGCCCATTGGAAAATCAGAGGCAACACCACTATCAGTTTCAGAGTGAAAGTACATTTTAAGGAAGGTGTTTTTCATCTCCCTGAATGAGGATTTTGCTGCTCACTTTAGAGATATATGGAAATTTAGTCAAAGAATGATTATTCTTCACCCAGCTTCCTAAACTTCCCCTGCTAGCCAAAAGCTCCTTGTTAGTCATTAATTTTCCTTAATTTCAACTCAGGTTCATATTTCCCTGAAATGTACAATGGCTCTCTGCAGTTCTCAAGGCTGATATTTGTATATGTGCTTAGAAAATCACACCACACTGGCATCTAACTAGCAAATGTCATTGTTATTGCCAGAGTTGAGGATGCAGAAACACCAAAACAAAAACTAAAACAAAACAAACAAAAAAAAAACAACCCCACCCTCAAACCAAATAAGCTATGAATATTAGTAAATCTAAGTATGACCCAGTCAAAATGGGGCAGAGCCTTGCAGTGTGCTCAGTGAGGACCTTACTTCTGGGTTCTCCATTGCTGATGATCTAAAAACATGAAGCTCCAGTAATTCTCTGAATAACCCGGAAATGTCATTAAATCAGTAGCCCAAAGGGGTTGAACTCAAGAATGTCTATGTGCTCATTTTATTCCTGCTCTCATCTAGTAGTCTTCCTCTTTTGAGAACTGACAGGATTAAAATATGCTCCCTGACTTTCTCACACAACCTCAAGTTCTTTCCAGAAACCCTAGTGGGCCTGACTCCATTTGCTACATTCTCCAGGCTCTGGATATCTTGATATCTTAATACATGGGTCACTTGCCTTCTGGAACTGGACAGTCAAGGTCCAACCATTCTTCTTCTTCTTGTGCCCTGCAATGACTTAGACATCAGCTGCTGAATCATATCCCACATTCACAAACACATATCCTGCCCCTCCCTGCACTGCCAAGCAAATTTCTCTTCTGTCTTCTGCTACATGAGTGCTTTCATGTTCAGAGATCCATGAATCTTTATACCAAAACTCCCATCCTTAGTCTGCATGGGGACTTGTCCTCTGGCTTGAATTTGCTATGCAATATAGAGATACCTCTGCTTTCCTACTCAGCAAGCTCTGAGGGAGAAGTCTTGCATCTGGCTGAAGGTATTCAATGGTACAATTGAACCAGTTTATTCTACCAGTTTATTGGTATGTCCCTACCAATATCCCCACTTGTCAGTATTGTTAAATATCTTCATGATAACCTTAGCAGGAATTCCCAGCTTAGTGGCCAGGTCTTGGCAAAATGGAGGCAACAAGAATGTGCTTTTGTATTGATGAATTGATATGAATGATTTTTAGTATAAATTATGGCCAAAGAGTTAAGACAAGGACTACATAACAAGCAAAGAAGTGACAGCTGTATGAAGACCAGATACACAAGGTATCCTTAATTCAACTTCTTGCCCAGGTTTATATTGTGGAGGTTGATTTATCCATAGCACATCTAGTTAAAGCTAGTTAAGAAATCATTATATTGCGCCAGCAAATTTTGTGATTGTAGATTAAATACAGCCTAAATCAATGAGTAAAGGTTTTTAATGGAGCCTATCTTTCAACATGTGCATAAATTATAAAGGGGAAACAGCTGTCTAAATTAGTTATATTTGGGTGGTTGGGTGGTTGGTTGGTTGGTTGGTTGGTTGCTTGATTGATTGATTGATTGATTGTATCAGCCTTATAAACCATGACTTGAAATTTTATTCAGTGTTGTACAAACTTTCATCAAACAAGTTGTCTTCTCACAATCAGTGAGGCAACATTTGTCTTCATTACAAGAAAATGTTGAATTAGTTTTTAAAAACACATAAACACACAAAAGCACACACAGTACCACATGGTATGACATGTTTTATGTATGTTTTGATAGGGGGTTTTATGGTTTTTTGGGGTGTGGGTTTACCTTATTTCTCTAAAGAATGTCCAACAGACAATCTACTGTTCCCAGTATTTACAATGCTGTGGTGATTTGTGCTTCTTCATTGGCTGCAATTTGTCTTTGCATTCTTTTAATTGGCTGCATAGACTTTTGTCTTTGCTCCCTTGTAGACATTCACAAAATTCTCTGTTGTGGCTCCTTTATGGCCTTAAAGGCTCATCCCATCCCTTCAGAAAATTTAACACATGACTGCAATGCCCCCACAGATGTCCACTGGACCCCTGTGCCTCAAGCAAAGCTGGCCACCCACACACTCCACCTGCTGAACATGCTCTTCCTCTCATCAGAGTGGCTGCAGCTGTGGGATAAGCTCAAAGGCAGGTGCAAGGACAGTAGTGACTGCCCAAAAAAAAGTGAGTTTGATTCAGACTAACCGAAATACTCACAGGTTTAGTACATTAGATGTTGTTTCTTGTCAGACTCAAACATCATCTAAAAACTTGTCCTCAGCTACTGAATAATCATGTTTGTAGGTATATGGTATCCCAGGAAGCAAATTACTGGCCAGGTGGATTTTATAGAACCCATACCAAGAGTCTGGGTTTATGGCACATGGTCAGAGGAATTACTTGTACCAGCTGACTATAAAGGGTCCCTATTGCAGTTGAGGACAATTAGTCTTTTAAACCTGTGTGAAGGAAAATCTTGATTGCATCATCTTTAGAGTTGTTTACATTATAAAGGAGAGTGTGATAGTCAAAATGAAAAAAATCATAAAAGATCCAGGTCCAAAAACTTAATTTCTTGCTATATGCAATTAATAAAAATATAAAACCATGAGTGCTTTAGATACACTTAGGTCAATCTCTACTCTTATTGAAACCAAAGCCTATGAGGGTTGAACCTTGGAATAAAAATATTCAAGCCCCTATAATGGTGTAGCACATTCACATACGAGTTGTTGGCCTGCGTGGTGATGGCAGAGTGAACATCGCATTTTTATCTTGGATATTAATATGATACAGCACTGTCTATCTGGTGTCACAAGAACACAAATGTCTCAGAGGTTTTCTTGTCCTTCCTTAGTGGTTGGTCTCCTCAAAAAGACATGCAAAACATGTAAGCATGCATTCCTCTAGAGCTGAGACCACAAGCCAAAAAATGTGTAGAAATCACAAGAACTCAATATCTTAATTTCAGCCTGAGCAATTTACTGAAAAGTTACCCATTCACTTATGCCAAGCCTCTTCAAAATACTAATGTAACAGACATTATATCTTATCATTGTGAGCTGAAATCATTGCATAAACTTCCAAAATGAGTCAATATGGAAAAGTGAATTCTCTATCTGAATACAATAGACAACTTAACTTCCTGGCATTGGAAAATGAGATGTTAATTCCCTGGAAACTATATTCATTCCACTTTTATCAGTTTTCAGACTACTTCTGCTTCACCAAAGTCTTAGGAAATCATTAATGAAAATTAAAATCCACTCTACAGGGATGATTGCAAAGGTTTTTCCTGGCACAAGCTAAGGGGTCAGGATTTGGTTCTTTGTGCAAGCCTAAAAAAATCACAGTGGCTTTGAAGCAACAGTGTTTCTGTAGTGAAAATTACATGGTGATTTTGTTACATGCAGTCTCCTATGGTGCTTAAGTGAATAAAAGGTTTGCTTTGCCTATGATCATTAGAAATTGTAAATCATAAATCATAAAAACAACACCTAACAAATACAGTTTTGCACTAGCCAAGGAATACCAAAAATAGCATCTCATTAGCTGTAAATCTTGGCAGAAAAGAGGAGCAGAGCCTATGAGTCCTAACAACAGCTTCTGTGCAGCAGCCATTAGATCATACTGAAAAGCACAACAGGTCTAAAATTTAGTTGTATGCATGCCCATATAAACATTTTGGTATTATACAATCATTTAAATTCTCCAAAATCTATGGTTATAGGCTTAAGCCAGCCTTTAAAAGATTAGAGGTTGTATTTTAGACTAATGAATTCCACTTACTTATATTTTTGAAAGCTTTATTCATGTGCTTTAAAAGGTGTTATTCTCCTATTCGGCTTTTCATTGCTTCCATGTTTGGCATGGTTTTGGTATGACAGTGCTAAGTAGGCACAGCAAATATTTTGTTATGTGTGTAAAACCAAGCTTGAGGCTGGTCTGTGCAATCCCCTGCATACCTCAACCTAGGCACCTGCAAGTGCATAAAGGCAGCCTTGTCTCAGTCATTAGGTTGCCTACCTCCTGCAAAGCCCTCTCATGACTGAGTGATGTGGCATGGAAGCACCTTGTGCTTTTTGCGTGGCCACTTCAAAGAAATGAATACACAGCAGGCAAACACCGACCTTTCCATGAAACTCACCCTATGTGAAGGGGATCAAGCAAAGCACAGCTCTGATTTGATCTCATGAGCTCCAGAGAGGTGCAGATACCATGATGTTACCGTGTTCTGTGCCTCTGGTGAGAACGACACTTCAATCCTGAGTATTCATCCATCAAGTCTGGATGACTCATTTTCAAGCAATGAGACATCTGAACTGAGCACCTAAAGTAAGCTTCTGAACCTAGCCCTAAAAGGCAAACACTTTGGTGAAAAAAAACAGGTTTTGTCCTTTCTTCTGTGTTTCTTAAAACTGAATAGATGAGAAAATTAAAACCAGACAGTCCAAAAATACTAGGGACACTTATTTTAATAAAATGGAGAAAGCTGAAAATAGCAAGCATGAAACACATAGTATGAGGTAACTGCCAATTTTTTTGTGTAAAAATACTCTGTCACTTAAACCTCCAGAAAGTTCTAACCATGAGCTTTCCTGCTCTTTGCTTATGTGCACTGAGATCACCTTCAGGTGCTGAAGGTGTGCTAAGTAGCAGTGAAGGTCCTCTTTATGAAGTGGTCTGGGCAAGAAAAGGGGAATTTCTTTCCTATGTATAATCAAAAAGGTAAAGAAGTAGGACTTGAGGGAAAACCACCAGAAAACAAGATCTAAAGTCCTCTCCAATCCCTGTGTCAATGGTCTGCATTTGCCATACATCTTCATCTTAACCCTTGGAATAACTCCAACTGCTCTCATTTAGGGTGTTAATGTTCTGCTTTTTTTTTTCCTGTCTGTTTGCTTCCACGTTCGCCTGTTTGGAAAGACCTGCCTGTAGAATCGACTGGAAAATGAGCAGACAAATAAGATGGAACAACATGAGGAAATAAAGCCATCTGGGTCACATTTCCCAGAGTAAATCTTAGTAAATTCTGACTAAGTCTACCACACCACACAGTTTTACATCAGATTGGAAAATAGCCCAAGCTTTTAAATTTTTATACAGATTCTTCCTTATATATCTTTCTCACAAAACAATTCTGAATGATCTGCTAATTCCTTGTTACTATTACCACATATGCAAGCTTTCCTTCCAAAGTGATTAAAGGTCTTTCCTTTTCTAAGGGATACCAAAGCAGGGTCATGAACCTTGGCATCTATTCACCAAGATCACACACATATACATGGTATGGCATTCAAGACAGTTGCTAATTATTTCTTTCTGCCAAGAAATTAAAATAGTCAAGTGCATTTGCTAAAAGAAAAATATAATCTACTCTATAATTAGCTTCTTAAGTAGCATGTTTCAATAAACATGCCCCAGCAAGATGCTTTGCCATCAACATAAAACAATTTTAAACATTTGGAAAAAAAGCATATTGAGAAAGAGAATGCAAGAAAGATAATTAAAACCAATTGGGAATGTGGTAGATGTGATTCTGGAAGAGCAATAACCTAAAGACAGGAATGGATTCAATTTAATGAGAGAAATCAAACATGTCTGCTATCTTTATAACAAATTATAGGTAAGAGCAATAGCCAAGGTTTAGACTAGGCCATATATTTTATTAAAAACCCATATGGCATGATGATCCACTATGAAAAATAGTGGTGGTGGTTTATTGCTGGGGTTTGTAGACAGGAAGATTTTCACTTAATTGAACATTTTCCATCGTGTTCAGGACAAGGGTTTCTAACAATTTCCTTTTAGCCATTATTTTAGAATTATGATATTTGATTAAAAAAAAAAAAAGCAGCTCACTAGAGCTGAAGTAATGTAATTTTATAAGATGTGCTACTTGTTTGTTTTAGGATATGTGATTCTTACCACCTGTTAAACACCAGCATATCTCATACTGGACATTTGGAAAATGTGAATGATTGTCCAATGTCAAGTCCTAACTCAAAGCAGTATCGGATGTGCTACTGTTCTGGGGCAACATGGCAGCAAATGCACTGATTAGATTATAAAGAAGTAATTTTCTTCTTCTTTCGTTGGTACCACTGGGATCTGTGCAAGAGGGACAGGAAAATCCATGTTCCCACACTGTGGGATGAGGAATGTGCAAGCTGCATGGGTATTAATGAGCATGCATTTGTCCATCATAGGGAAAGTTCATGGTGCTCTGGGGATGAAACCAAACAAAGTTTACAGATCAGCAGCTTGTCAGCCCCAACCTCCAGATGAAATTAAATGCAGATAAAACAAATAGAATGTTTTAAGGAAATGGAAATACCAAGTGCTGGAATTTCCTGGCTATATACAGCTGGATTTATTTCAAGCTCTGTGGACATGGAAAATGGTATGAGCTCATAGTCCCGATATGGGAAATATGATGTTGGTAAAGGAAGAAAACAGAGTTGTAGTCTCTGTTCTATGGCAACTGCATGATTATCCATGCCAAAGACAAAGAAATAGTCCCAAAAAGAATAGCTGGTCAGTTACAGCTTTGAGGAGAACATGAGCAAGAGTATGTACTCAGTAAGCAATATGGATGAGGTTTTCTGGGACTGCTGAGAAGCAGGGAGGAAATAAAGCCATGTGGAAGCAAGCTGTGCTATGACCCTTGCCCTGGCTGTGCATAGTTTTCTATTATGGAAGTGGGTTGTGTGACTTACTGATTTTAGTGTGCAGTAAGGGGTCAGGTTGAATTTAAAAAGGGGTGAAATACTAAGACAGGTCCATGGGTCTATGACTGCAGCAGGGCTATGTCAGAGAAGGGACTGCTCTAAGTAGTAAATCTGAAGGGACTAAATTTCTGTTATCTCACACTCAAAATTAGTTGAAGCTTTTTTTACTAACCTCCATCAGTAAAACAGGTTGTCCTCTCATAGGATGTGCCTAACAGCCTCTTAGGGCAGAGCTTCAATGTGGATTTGAAGAGGATCTCCCAGTCATTCCCACTTGCCATTTTTTGGTTTGCATTCTTGCACTCTTCTGCAGGACTCAGGTCGATTTTCTTTGGGTGAGATTAAACTGGAAGGTTGCTTTGCTGGTGCCTCTACTTAATGTCCCCCAACTGCTCACAGGTATTCAAAATATGCTGAAAAGATGTAGCAAATCCCCCGCAGTGTGACTGTTAGGTCATCAGCCCCCTCTCTGCCACATAAACTCACAAACACAGACACAGATTTCTACAAAAATGATGCTGCAAATTAAGGAGTTGCAGCAGTAATGAGCAAGAGAAAACTGTATGGAGGAAATGGACCATTTTTCCTTTAGAGCAAGGTTTCTGTGGTGCAGAGCAAAAGTATCACATGCCAGACACGAGAAGGAAAATAAGTTTTGCATAGCTGTTCCTTAAATGGGACACTTACACTCTCTGTGCACTGACTGAGGTGGGTGTCTAGGAGAGAAATCACATACATTTGTGTAACTAAAGACTATCTGGGGACAAACACTGACAAGGTCAAATTAAAGTTGCACAGACCACCTTAATTCTGGCATTTCCTAAGTCTCAAGTGTTTGACTTTACAACCTTAATAATGTTCTTTTAACATAGTTTTTGTATGTGTAATAAATTATATGCCCTTCTCACTTTCAGTGTTCTTCTCACCAGTACTGCTGTTGGACTCTGGTCCTCCATTATGAAAACAAATATTGGAAATTATTGCTGTTGTTATTGAAACCAGATGTACTGCTCTCAGTGGCATTTATTTGTATAGTGTCAAACTCTGGAACATTCAATTTCAGGGTAGTTATTGAACAAAAATGAGCAATATAACTGCTAGTGAAATGTAAGTACTTGAAAGGCCTAGAAGCTGTCTCTTTCCAGGAAAGTTTATAATTTTCATTTCGTATGCAAACATTCCCACAAATGACTTTGCAAAAATGACCCAGTCACATATTTGTATCAGTACAGAGTAATAAAAAGTAAGAGAGGGTCAAGATTAAAGAATCTGGGCATAAATACATGAGGTACTAAATCTGCCCTGAAGAACATCCTTCTGCCTCATGGGAAAAAAAAATAAATAAAAAAAAATAAAACAATGATGATCATGGTAAACTCAAAAGGCTAAAATGTAAAGCGAAGGCCTTATTCTTACTTCAGCTTATTTCAGATCACAGGTGTAAGGCTCCTTGAAGGATGGAATTTCTCCCCATCTACTGCCAAGGGATATGCATGTTTCAGCTTTAGAGGTCTAATCTTTGAACATCAAGTGGTAGGTGTGAAATATTTCATCTTGCCTGTTCTATGCTCTTGCTGTTCATCCTGTTCTCACCAGCAATTAAATACAGTGTTTTGAGGGGAAAAGGGAAAAAAAATAATAGGAGATAACCATTAACAAAGCCTTAAAGTAATATTACAGCTTCATATATAAGTAAAAAATTTGGAACTCCCAGAACTAAACAGGATACACTGACATATATTAAGTATTTTTAAGGGTATTTTAACATGAACTTTCAGTTCATGATCATCTTACAATTTTCCTACCTGAGTTAATGCACATGGTGTGTCATGTTCTGTGAGTCATCAGGGCTGTGCTGCTAATTAGGCTATGTTAAAAGGTGAATCAGCAGCTGTAACTGCAGCCAGGAAATGCCTGTGTCCTAGGTGTGCAACACAAAAATCTGAAAGCTCTGCAAATTAGTCCATGGGCTTCTCAGATTGGATGACTTGTCTTGTAGAGTTTAGGTTTAAGTCTCTTAGATGCCGTATCCACAAGCCTAGATATCAGTATGCTTTCATCTCAGAGAGCTGTCAAGAAAATCCATTTATTAGCAGTTGTCTCCCCCTTATGCACTGTAGTAAGAATGGTGCAGGAAAACCAATTGAAAGATTAAGCGCTCATGGAAGACGTGGAAAGATAGATGCTGAGTAACATAATGCCATGCTCTGCATGAAGAGCAAAAAACCCTATTTACTGAGAGCTTTTGCCACTTAAACACTTCTCTTGCATAGGTATTTTTCAGTGCAACTCCCTGTACAAGTCTCAGGCTCGTGGAGCACATTCATCTTTTAAGAATCTGTGGGTTTAAATAAATTATATATGAGAGAAGGCTGAACAAAGCATTATATGTACGGATAAGCATATTTTCAGTTAATGTATGTCGACCATTACTATTAAATTAGTCCCAACTTCATCATTCTTGAAACCTTGAATTTTGGAATGCCTTCTATAGATTTTTACAGACTCTGCTGTTTCTGGCCAAGGCACTTCCAATCAGTCTAATCATCTAATACTTGCCTTAGTTTATCAGCCGTCCATCTCATCCAGGAGAGCAAGGGAGCAAGGGCAACCTATTGATTGACTGATTTCATTTTCATCCTCCTGACATTCCTTGGATTTCTTGCAGCAAAGAACAGACTCCCTCCTCAGAAACCAATTTGGAATTTAAACAAGACTTCAGAGGGAGATGGGTTCAAAACGGCATGGACTTTTACTGGCAAGTTAATCCCTCAATACTTCTGACAACTGCAGAGAGGATGCAACATCTGAAACAGGGGACAGTGACCAGTTATTTATTGAAGAAAAATGCAATCCATTTCAAAAAGCATTTTACTGTAGCCTAAAATATCCATCTGTTTAAAGGTTTGAAAAAAGAAAAAGGGAAAAAAAAGGTTTTTGAGTGCAGTTGTAAGGAAAATATGCCCTGTTAATTTATAAAGTTTTTGATTTTATTGGGATTAATCAGACTTATTCTGCATATATAATGTATGTCCTAAAATCACAGTATAGGGGGAAACTTTTTAATAAAAACAGTTATTTTTGTATTTTTTAAATTAATATTTGCAAAAGGATACTATTTTTACTGCAATATGCAACCATGCCAATGGAAAATAGTGAGAAGAAAAATATATTGTCTGACACTGGTTGCCATAGTAACAAGCTGAAGTTCAAGGAGAAGTGGAGTATCTGAATTCTGTGGCAAGGTAATGAATTTAGCATCTACAGGAACAGAAATGGATTTTCTGTCACAGCTTGTAAATCAACCACAGGAAACCAACATGCAGGAGAAATTTTGGAATGCTTTATATCTGCTTCAAATGTATGAAAAGTGTATCAAAATTAATTCTCAGGGCTTTGTCTTCCACGGCCTTGTCTTTCTTTCTTTTTAAACCAGCAGACTTAAAAAGAAGCTGATGTTTGTTATTAAGGCAAAAGCAAATGCCTTGCAATTTTCTCAGTAAGCCCTTTGAAGTCAGCAAACAACACCCTCCTCGAGAGAGCTGCTTTAACACACTCACTTTCCACAATGCATCCAAGTCCCAAAGCTCAGACATGAGTCCAATCATACAAGTCGGCTTTTGAGATACTTTTCAAGATGTTTTCTTATACAAATGCACGATGCAGGTGAACAAAGGGAGTGAATACTTGAGGTATGCAGCTCAGCATCGAGGAACTGCCCTGAAAACCCAGCAAACTGCAGCTGTGTGATGTGAGGAGCTGCCTTAGGGCATCTGTCACACCAAGGAAAGGGAGGGATGAGCTTTGGACTCAGAGCTGGTGTCTCAGCACCACCGCCTGCAGAACGGCTGTGCACAGATTCGGGTTGTCCGCAGAAGTCCCAGAAGAGATTTGGGGAATGATGTCCATGCCCCAGTTAAATGTCTAATCTGTTCTCATGCTTTCTCAGCCTCTTTCTAATGGCTTGTTGATCTCCAGGATGACCTTGTCTTTGGCCACAATAATTAAGCCTCAGCAATTCAGACAGTATCAGGAAGAAAGGTATAGGAAAAAAAGGTCTCACAACAGTGGGACCCAGCTAACCTTCTTCATGCTCTCTGTGCCTTTAAAAACATGAAAAATAAATAGCTTCCCTTTCTACCTCCTATCCTGGAGCAGATGGAACACACCCTGGGGAAAGGGAGGGAAAATTCTCTTAAATAAAATGAATTATAACAATGCACTACAGTTAATTATCCATAATGGGCTTCATTCCCAGTAAATCGCACCCATGTAACTCAGATGAAATTCTTTCAAAGTCGGTGAAGATAAAGCAGTGTGAAATCACGGTGAGTAGAGAATACAGTTTAAAAAAAAGGAAAAAAATAAAATGAAAAAAACGCTGTGTAAAAAATAAAGTAGAAGAAGATATTAGACAAAGAAAAAGTTATCTTTTCTTTGGATGTCTTCTGCATAAGACAAAGGAATGCACTCCTTTCACTGTATCACAGTACACAGATCTTGTTATTGTAGAGGGTGCACATGGAAGGTCAGTTATCCCTAGATATTCTCTTTGACTACCAGCCATGCAACTGAACCCTAACTAAACATGAAATAACTGTTTAGAAGTTAAAATATTCCACAGAATCACAGGTAACTTGCTGATTTAGATTAATTCTGGTTAATATCCCCCTTTGCTTCCACAGAAAAATCAGAACCCTCAGCAGCATGAATTCCCCTGGATGTGCATTTGTAACTTCCTTGGAACAAAATACATTTAATTTATAACTTTCAATTACATTTTTAAATGTAATTGAAAGTTATAAATTAAAATATCTAATATCAGAGCTATTTTTAAAGAGGGTTTATTATTTTTTTTTTTTCACTTAGTTTTCAAATTCCAGAGGGTAAGCCTATCTTTGGCCATCTATTGGAAAATAAACAATATTTTTTGTTCTAACTGCCCCATGTTTTGTTCTGTTTCTCCAGATTCCTGTTTCACTACAATTGCAAAAATGTTAGACATTGGTTTAATATAAGTGGGCCTCCCAGGTCATGTCAAATCAATCGGTGAAAGTCATTAACTCATATTTAAATATTGGGAGTCATAAGATTAATTGTAAATGGTTTCAGGACTTGTGGCTGATCTATGACCATTTGGAAAAGAAAAGAGGAAACACAAAAATACACATTTCAAAAGCACTTCTGGTTTGGACATCTGTAGAATTAAAGACATGCTAAATTCCATAGACACAATTTTTTGCTCTGCTGTGAAAAATCTCTCGAAAACTTCAGGCCCCTTGTCCTTTTATAAATATATCTGGTTTTAGGCAGTAATGGTGTCCAACATTTCTGCAGATTTTTTCTGAAACTCTAAGTAAACATTAAGATAGTAGGAAATCATTATTTCAATTACTACTCCTGCTGTGAGTATAAGGCTCTGTCTGACAAACAGTGCATGACTTCCATTCACATAAACTTCCCTTGGAGCTGAAAATAATAAATCAATACACATAGAGGCACTTTTGATGGTAATTGAAGCAATAAAGTATTAATTACCAATTAAATCTGTTCAGTCTTTCTTACTGTCTTCTCACCCAGGTGTGCCATGAACCATTGTAATAACCCATTTGTATTAGGGTAAGAAAAAATCAGATATATTTTTTTTGCCAAGTGATTTTTCTGCAAGAGCCATCCTTGATTCCAGTAACAGTGTGACCTTACAGATTGTCATGGATCAGCTGCTGGAGCAGTCAGAGGGGTGGGAAGATGTGCAGTATTGTCACCAAACCCACTGTCATACCCACTGTCATGTCAAATCACAGCCTCAGGCAAAAGTGTGGAAGATCTAATTGGGGACCCAGCTCTCTCTCATCATGGATGAGATTTCCAGGGACTGTGAAGCATGCTACATGACTTCTTCCAGTACCTTTGTGAATTGAACCAGTATATTCCTTTCATATATGTAATAATAGAAAATAAAGCATGATCAGCTATTTTGAGCTGGGGTTTCTTTTCTTGTTTCTAAATTATGTACATTCTGGCCAGTCTTAGCAGATGATTTTTCTCACTTTTTTTTTGCTTTGGTCACCAAAAATATTTGTATCAAATCAAACCTTTAATATCAAAAAGACATGTGAACCCTTCTCTGAAAAATCTCACTTTGGCTATCTCTGTGGCAGTTTCCACAGCTCATTTTTCAGTACAAATATATTTATGAGTAGAAAATATTCTCCCTCCCCATAAGTTCTCTTCAGAAAGCAGGGGAGAAGAGACACGGGAAGAACACATTGCATGAACGAATGGCCTCTATTTATAGTCTGCAGAAATATAACCTGCATGTTTATGATGTCCTCATTCACCTGAGAAATCTTCCTTTGTCTAATAAATCCATTGAAGTAATTACTGTTTGAGGAGCCAAAGAGTGTTGTGTAGCCAATTCCCTTCACAAGCCATAATGCACAGCTGAAAAGCTCCAGGAGACCGCTGAAAGGCATCCTGAAAGTTCACAGTAGTGGAGGGAGGGAAAGGGAGGACACCTGGCCCTTCTGGCATTCACCAAGAACTGCATGGCTATGTGCGGAGAGTAGGAAAGGGGAGGAGAGAGACACTTTATAGTCAGTCTGGTTATTCTTCTGTTTAATCTTTAATCACCTCAAAGGGATTTTTGTGATTTGGTAATTTTTTATCTGTTGGAGATGACAGAGTAGCCAGGACTTATTAGTTCTCTGGATTCTGTAATGAATGCCACACCACAATTCTGCTTTTCTTGATCCTTCCCAGGGCTCTTTCCTGTCCCTTTCCCTTTGAAAAGAGTCTTCTCTGCAAAAGGACCAGTTTATCTGACTTTCCATAAAGACTGTTCCATTACCCAAACTAGTTCAGGCGGAGGCAGCTCAGCTGTTCACAGCATAAAACACTGTGATATGCTGCAGGAATTAGTGTTGCTCCTCAAGATCTTAAAGCTATTCAAGTATCTTCCTGGCACTCCCACAAATCCCTTCTAAAAGAGTCTGTCCTCATCAAGGATTACACAGAGCTAGGGCAACCTAGCAGAGCAAGCCACATGCCTGCAGAGATCCTTACCAGCATTCCCAAGTCATGACTGAGTAGGATTGCTTTACAATTGCTCCTTAGTCTCTCAAGGACTGTCTGGGACCACGGCATGCAAGCACAGGCAGGGTCCCTGCTGACACATCCACAAGTTCAATGCTTCTCAGACATGCTAAAGAAGATGATCCAAGAGCTGTGGTTCGGACTGTAGAAGAACAGTGATCATAGAGGACAGTCACAGACCTTGCAACTGAAGAATAAGGGAGGAAAAATATCTCCAGAACATGGAATTCCCTGACGCTTGAGTGCCTGCCCTTTAAACATAACCATCCTTTTATCTAGTCCATGTACACTAGAAGAAAATGGTAGCAAATAATATGGTGGGGAGAAGAGGTGTTTAAGCATCTCCTGTCACAGTTTTAAGCAGCATCTTTAAGACAACATAACTGAATCTTGCAACAAACTTTCACTTTCTAATTCCTGAAGTATTGACAACCATATGTAATTCAGTAAGGAAACAGATCTTTGATGACATTCTGTCTGTAGCACACATTTTATAGGGCAAACACTTGTAGAAAGGCCGTTTGACACACTATACCTAAAAGCATCAATAAACATCAGTCCAGAGACCTCTGCTAAGAAAGCAGCATTGACAGAGTATCTTACAAAGCCAGATTGTTTACATTGAATGATTTGACCATTATCTCATTGGAGAAACAAGACAGTATCCAGGATGTTTCAACCTCTACTTGACATGAAAGGCGAGAGGTACTAGCATACATCTACCAGCATAAATCTGGAGGGCTTTTGCTTGCCTTCTTCTTTAGAGACTAATGGAATACAGCTGTCACCATGTTCTAGGGAGCCCTGGGCAGAGATCAGAGAGCATGTACAGTCCCACCACTACAGATGTTGTGTGCAGCCACTGGAAATTCAGTCAAATACTTGTAATTGCTAAAGTAATTAAAGCTCATTACTGAAAGTAAACATAACTGCCAAAGTTAGTGCTCCTGAAGGAGTAAGTGACATTTCTCATTTATTCACACTGGAACCAGAGGAGATCATTAGGACACAGATAAACTCTGGGCTGACAGGGGGGAGTACTTTAAGGAGGAAATAGTTACAAGATATGTTAATATGTTTATATACGTAAATTGTGACTTTTTTAAGGAGGAGAGGAGGGGAGCGGAGGGGAGCAGAGGGGAGCGGAGGGGAGCGGAGAGGAGCGG
>VZUI01003029.1:0-24066 GCA_013401135.1 Cettia cetti
TTGTTGTTGTTATTATTATTATTATTATTATTATTATTATTATTATTATTATTATTATTATTATTATTATTATTATTAAGCAACTTACATAAGAAACAGGCATGTTTGGGTATCTATTTTAGAAATGAAGTAAAACATACCTTAGAAAAAGCTATTACTCTTGCCACTGTAAAAGAATTAAAATGGGAAGCCCATATGAAGCCATATCCATTATTGCAATCCTAGGTTAGGTGAAGTTAGTCCTAAAAAGAATGTACTTTTTCCTTCAGTGTTTCACTGGGACAACCATGAAAACTCTGATTATGCTACTATACCTTAAAATTTTGTTCCATCTTTCTCTGTTCTTTATCATGTATTTTTTGTCCCCACAGGTGGTTCACTTGCACCAGGAATTTTCAGGAAAGTAATCTGAAGTTCTCACCTACTCAGTGGTTGTAACTGTTTCTAGAGAATAATACACAGTGTCCTTTCACCGTGTGAAAAATTTTTCTGTCCTTTCAAAGGTCCCTAGAAGAAAATACCCCAGCTTACTGGGACGAGACATTGCTGACTCTGTCCTTTGACAGGCATTGCTGACTCTCCTTCTCTGAAGCTCCATTTGGATGAAACTTGCATGGAACTTTCTCCAGCTGTAGTTCCTAAGGCTATCAGCCATGGGTCTGTTTGACATCCTGCCTACATGTAAATACACTACATGAAGATGCACACTTCGTGTTTCTTAAAGTTAAAGTTTGCAACTTTTTGAGCCTAGTTGTAAAGTGCATCAGTTATTGGTGAGAGTTTTAGTCTTGTGGTTTTTCACACCTTTCACAGTCATCAGCTATTTGCATTTTGTATTTATTATCACAGAATCACAGAATGGGTCAGGTTGGAAAAGACCAAGGTGGATTATCTGATCCGATCTCTCTGCTCAAGCAGGACCATCCCAGAGCACGTGGCACAGGACTGTGTCCAGATGGTTCTTGAATTCTCTGGGGAGGGAGATTCCACAACCCCTCTGGGAAACCTGTTCCAGTGCATGGTCACTCACACAGTAAATAAGTTCTTCCTCATATCGAGGTGGAACTTCCTGTGCATCAGTTTCTGCCCATCGCCTCTTGCCCTGTTGCTTGCTTGGCACCACAATGAAGAGCCTGGATCAACCCTTTTGCTACCCTCCCTTCAGATACTTATAGACATCAATCAGTTCCCTCTCAGTCAATTTTATTTTATATTTGAAAGTTAAGAACAACACAGTTTCCAGTTAAATGCTTGTTTATAACAAGAATGTAATAAATTCTGTTTCACAAGAATATATTATTTTCAAGTATTTACTTGTATGACAGTACTTTTCAGTGGTAACAATATTTGCTCTACCAGACTTTGCTGACTATCAATCTGGCACAATGTTTCCTTACCACCTGTTTCCCATTGCTATTTCTGTTGTGAGTCTCATTTTCTGTGTTTCTGCACTTACTTTTTCATTTTATCATTCTTCCCATCTCTTCATTTTATTTGGTAGTATAACATGTGTGTTTTGTACCAGATCTTCTGTTCATCCACTCTTAATTTTCTAAGAATTTCATTAGATTTTTTTTTTTTTTTTTTTTAATTTTACGAGTGCCTGAAAATTTTCTTGTTATTGACCCCAGGACTTTTTTTCCTTTACCTTTTGCCTTCACTCTTCATATATTGGAGGTTTAAACATTACTCTTTTACCTCCTCTTCCATTTGAATCACTATTAGCTCAGAATAGAAGAAAATTTTGTTTGGCTCTACTGATGTCTGAAATTTTCAGGGATTCACACACATTTCTCCCTGGGTGGTCCTTGTAACATATATATATATATACACACACACACACATGCTAAAGTGTAAAGTAATTAAAAGTAGCATTAAAAGTAATGCTATGGCTAAATAATGGGATTGGAAACTGGCATTCATTTTCAAAACACCTCAACAAAATCCTATTTAATGATGATTATCTAAAAGGTATTAAAATCTAAAGATGTAGATATAATGAATTAAAAAAAAAAAAGATAATTCCTCCAAACTCACATAATGAATTCCCATGCTAATGAAATCCCTTAGGTACCCCAAATACTTATCTTTGGGCATGACTAAAACCTGCTATATTCTAAATATACCTGGACATATGTGGACATTCATGAACTAGATATTCCTGTGTGTTTGTTGTAGAGCTACAGATAGACTAGAAGAGAAATAACTAATTACTCCACTAAAAGTACAACTTACTCAACAGGAAGATTTGAGTGATTGATGCTCCAAGGTACCCTTTAAAATTAAGATCAGAGCCGCTACTTTCAAAGAAGAACGGACAAAAAAGATGTAAAAAGCCCTCCTCAGGCAAAGAAGAAAATTTTTTACCACAGGGGTTTTCCCCTTTGTCTGGAGAGACTAACCTTGCTAGTATTGTGGCAACGAAAATCTATGCCAGCTTTTAGTTAGTGAGAAGCGCACGATGCACCTACATATAAGTGCATGCTAGAGATTATGAGCTGGGGACTTCAGTCATAACCTTCTATTCAAAATTCCTATTACATAGCTTATAAAAAACACTCAGTATTTCCTAAGGGCTATTGTGAGTCACTCAATCCTGTAGACATGATACAGAAAATTGAGGGCTTTAATTCACTAAGTAAGACATAAAGCTAGGGCACTGCAACAGCTTTAAAACTGATGAGGACATAGAAAAGAATTGAACCTTTAAGCCTGATTAGGCATTTTTCAGATTAAGAAAAAATAAAACAAAACAAAACAAGGCAGGTATTTTATTTTCCATCAAAAGAAAACCTGCCTAGTAAAAATAGACTTTTTAGTTTTTAAATCCAAGTTTATGAGCAAGAGAGAAAATTATATTAACGGAGGACTAAAAAGAACCTAATTAGCATGCATGTCTAAAATCTCTAAAAGTTAGAAAACACAGAATAAAAAATTGTCAATAGCAGTTGTCAAGACTAACTGTACACTAACTGATAAGCTCTCTAATAGGACATTCAAATAATGCATGTGTATGAAAACTCGAGGGACTAAAATAGACCCTGGTTCAGTGATTACAGAAGCTGGTGACAATAGGACAAAAGTGTGATTTCAGTATTTATAGGCCATGTGTGTCAAGTGTCTGCAGAACTACCAGATCTTTCTGCTGTATTCCTCAACCTTGCACTGTTCCCCTATGTTAGCTCTGTAAATTTCACTGAGCTATGACATATCTTTCTGGCATTAACAGATTACTTCTCAGTGCATTCACTCTTGTGTAAGAAAATAAGTAATATGGACTACATCATGCTATACCAGGAAACAAATTATTATATAAAAAAAATTTCAAATCATTGATGTTCCATAAAAAAAGGTTTTTTACAGCACTCGGCATAAATGTTGTCCAGATATGTGTCAAAGTGATTTCAAACATTTTCTAAGCCCAGTTTCTGATGTCTGTCAGCACTCAGCATACAACACCAAGCAATAAAGCTTACCTGATATAGTGTGAGCAATATAAAGTGCTATTTTTATTATTATTAGTATTGTCATTCTGTGGTGGAGGACTGAATGAAGGTAGTATGCAAAGGAATTTGTCTAAATAAAAGATATTACCCTCATATTTGCCAGCAATTTCTTGCTTAGAAATTAAAACAAAGACTAGTGAAGGATAAAGTAGTATATTCAATAAAAGATAAATACAGTATATAAAACACATAAAGGAGAAAAGAAGAATACTAAAAACATATTAGATTAATGGAGCCAGAGAAAGAAAAAAAAAAGCCAAGAAGGTGTTAATTAACTCATTAAGGGATCTGGATATTTCAAATTGTGCCATCCACATTAAATTATGTTGTATTAGTTTCATCTTTATGCTGCTTCATTTTTCTATGTCAGTACCTATGGTGCTATGTCTGCAACCTGTAATCACAAATTCCTACTTAAAGGAGGTGAACCTTAGGAATTAATTCCTTAATCTACTCAGAGTGATTGGTGTCTCTCTGGGTATATTGTGTACAATAATCCAAAATTTCTCCAAAATTGCAAGTCTCTTTCATAGAAAACTGTAACAATCTCAGGGCCCAGACAAGAGCACATGCAATAGGCAAGAAAACAAGTAAGACTTTACAGCACAAGAAAATAAACCCCCATCCATAGCCTTCATTAATAGTATTATATCCTAGCATGTATAAGCATAAGTACAGCTACATTCCTTTCTGGAATGGATGGTCCCTTTCTTAGAAGAAATATTTTTTGGGTAAATACAAAAAACAAATAAAAATATTAGGAAAATAATGTGTCATAATTATTTTCTTCAGAAAATAAAATAATCCAAAACAGCTGTAACAAACATGTCCCTACAAGTGTTTTTTGAGTAATATACAATTTCACTGATAAAAAAATAAAAAGTAGTTATCAACTTACTGCATAAGGATTTGGCATTTCCTGTTCAAACACATAACTACCCAGGAGAGTTTCAACAAGGATATTTGTTGAAATTTCTTGCAGGACAAAAGATGCAAATTTGAAGATTAAATAAATATTTAGCATTTTATATAGATTTAATGTAATTTGTCTCTTTAAAAATCCATTATTTCTGTTTCTGTCCATACTGTCAAAGAAAATCACTTCCAAATGATTACACTTTAAAAGTACTATATACATTCTGAACATTTTAAATAATTGTAACTTTAAGTGACTTGCTAAAATTAACCCTGAAAATGGATGCCAAAGACAAGTAGAACAGAAGAAAAGAAAAATATCCTTGACAACTAATTTCTCCTTTGTATTTTCAATTCTTTTTTTCTTCATTTTTAGCCCTCCTTTTAGCAAAGCTGAAGCTTTTAATTCAACAGGACTTAGCTTTCATGATATGTTGGCATGAATTACCTAAAGTAGAACAAGTTCCTGAATCAGTTCTTAGTCTTTAATATACATGCAGAAGAACAAATATTTTATTTTCATATGACTTGGAAGGGACCTCAAAGGCCATCTAGTTCCAAGCTCTCTGCCATGGGCAGGGATACTTTTTACTTGACCAGGTTGCTCAAAGACCAATCCAACCTGACCTTGAACACTGTCAGGGATGGATCATCCATAACTTCTGTGGGCAACCTCTTCCAGCACCTAGCCACAGCCAGAAGAAAATTTCCTCCTAATATCTAATATAAACCTACTCTCTTTCAGTTTCAAGCCGTTCCTCCCTGTCTTGTCACCACATGCTCTTGTCTCTTTCCTTCGTTCTCATAGCCTCCCTTTATTATCATCTCTCTCCAGCTTTCTCATAGGCTCCCTTCAGGTACTGCAAGGCTTCAATTAGGCCAGACAGAAGCCTTCTCTTCTCCAGGCTGAACAAACCTAAATCTCTTAGCCATTCCTGACAGGAGGGCACAGAAAAATATTGGATTTCTTGGCTATAAGTGCACAGTGACGGCTCGCGTCCATTCTATGATTCTATGATAAAATAATGTATTTGTGGTTGTAGGTTTTTTCTTCTTCCTATTGTTAAATAGGAAGAAATCTTTATTCTCTTCTTTTGACATCAAAGTTATTTGCACAGAAGCTAATCATTATGTCAAAAATATTATATCAGATAGTGAATAAATAAGATGACATCTGTTAGCTTTGGGGACCATCTGTTAGACTGGGGAATTACGGATGTGTTGTTAAATTTAAATTATATTAATTGTAAGCACAATAGGAGGGTGTAATAGGCAGTATAAGAGACTAGTGCTCTCTGACTTCCCTCATGAACAGCAGGAAGGGTGACTGAAGTCAAGAGAATTGCTACAACAACATAAACGAGAGGCTATATTAGTGAAGAACAGAAAAATAATTTTAATAAACAGAAAACAAAGAAACAGCTTTTACATGCCCATGGGTATTGGATTAGGAATCCATTTGAAGATACCCATTTAAGAAGGCATTTAAGCACTTGCCAGACTAGAAATAAATAGTTAAATGCCAAGTAAATTACCAAAATATGAGAGGGATTTCAAGAAATTGAAACTTTGAAGTACAAACTCTTCTTTTACTCTTCATTCTCAGATTCAGACACTTTGACTTGTGTTAGGGGCTTTTGATGCTAGAATTATGTAATAAGTAAATCTTATTA
Source organism: Cettia cetti (assembly GCA_013401135.1). Lineage (NCBI taxonomy): Eukaryota > Metazoa > Chordata > Aves > Passeriformes > Sylviidae > Cettia > Cettia cetti. The sequence goes on from VZUI01003029.1 coordinate 6,095, forward strand.
AAGGTAAACATGTTGGACAGATTTAAGCATAATCTGAAAGTGGCAATCAGTGTTGGAGGTAGAATATACAAAAATATTCAAAGGAAATACTACTGCAATGTAAGGTTGTATATGAATATATGTACAACATAATACATAATATTATGTATTATGTGTTGTATATATTCACATGCACTCTGTGAGCTTGAAGCATATCCATCTTACATGGTTTGAACAAACACAAATATAAAGTTCTTAGGATAACAAAAAACATTTATTTGATTCTTCTTCCTAAATTCACAGAGGTTTATCCAAATAGCAAAACGTCAATTGCTGAGCAACTGAAATACTGGTTGGTTATCTAAAACACATTTTAGTAGTCTTCCTCTACTTTCTGCTCCCTTGGAAGGTATGCACATTAAGTATTTTCACAGCTTCAATTTAAGCTTTGCTAGAGATTTAAGACCATCTATAGTTTTTGCAAACCATTTTTTATATAATCTCTCTCATACCTCATACAGGGTCTCATATGTTTTCCCCCCTACTTCTCTGCTGTTTCAGGTAATTAAATCAGTTGATTCCATTTTTATTTATTCCAACTTCATTTTTCCCTATATCCTCCTGCAGAATAACTTACTTTTATGACTTTACTTCAGCTCTTCTAACTTAAGGTACCTCTTTCCACAGAACCCATTGAACAGTTGACTCTTCCTTCCTGTAGAATTTAACAATGGGAAAAAAAAAAATAAAGCCAGAAAGAAGTATTTTTGAGAAAAGGAAGGTTAAAATAATTAGTAAAACATCATCTCAGTCATTGCCTTGAATTTCATTTCATCCTCACTTTCCTCAGTCAGACATTGTCAAATCCATTTGCAGATTCCTCATAGCAGAATAGCAGTATTCCTCCCTCTTTTAAAGCCTTTCTAACACTCTGGAAGTGCCCTGTAAATAATTATAAAAGGTATTTGGAATATAATGCATTTCAATGAGATTCCTATACATTGATTAATATTGTAGCCAGAAGCTGAGGTAAGATAAGATTCAACACATACTCCATTTTACTGAGACTTAGACTAGTGAATTAACTTTATTTGTTTCATTGTGATTAAATCAGAGAATGGATCTCACAGTTTTTATTTTATTTTAGTTTTGTTTTTACTTCTCAGATAATCTAATAAAAAACCATTCATAATAAAAGGTAATTGGCAGGAAAAAAACCTGAGTAGTTTCAACTATGCTCCATTAATTAATTTAATTTCTGCCTAAATAGAACTTATAAAATAGATTTATCTCTTTTTTTTTAAGACAGATGATAGAATTATCTTTGGGAAAAAAACCTGGCATTTTTGAATAATTTTTCCTCTCTTGAAAGTTTTGCTAGAAATACTCACATCTAGATTTAGTCTTAATATAGAACATTAAAGAAAATTTTAAAAAAGAAACAATACTTTATCTCTCATGTCCCAGAAATTCTTGATTATTCCTATTATCCAGACATTTTCTCAAAGTCACAATTTCTATATATCTTCTGTATACAAAATGTGTCCTGCTATTTCTAAACAGACACTCTAGTTTTAAAGTTACCTGATATAACTTCCAATTGTACATTCCAAGGAAATGTACAGTAACAACAAAGCAATATGAGATCCTCTTGTCTTTGTATCTGTTTATGAAGATTCTTGGAAAACATTAGGAAGGAACACAAATAATTCTATGTGTTTTGTGTTCTTCAAAACATCTCTCATTTTAAAAACACCTTTTGTATTTCAACAAGATCTTGTTCTTAGAAATTCTGACTAATCCCAAGCCTATCATGAAGTATGGCCAGCATATAGACAGTGACACCATTACACCAGGATGTGATATGAATTATTATATGCTTAACCCTACTACTATTACTACTAATAATAATATAACTGAACAAAACATGCTTTCTATCAGCCTGGGTAACTAGCTTCCCGAACATCTTTACAGTTTTTACAACGAATAAAAACATCCAGAGGCAAAAGCAAAACAAAACAAATCTTCAGCTATCAGTATTATACAAACCATGCTGAGAAGTCTGCAGGCTAAGATAAAAAAAACTTGACATAAAAAAGATAGAAACAACTACTGTACTAATGTATAGAGGAATTAATGACAAATAATTCTAAATCACAATTGTACTCTTAAATAGAATATACATTTCATTGTAAATCTGTCCTAGATTTTTAATCACTAAGCTACACAAAAAGTGGGTAAAACACATCCCAGCTTTTAAGAATATTAGTTAATTTGAGACTTTTTAAAAAAAAATAACACATTAAATATTAGGCTGTGTCATCATTGGCAAATGTATGTTTTATGGATAGAATGAAGGTAAAGTCTTGGGATAAGAATGAAGGTAAAGTCTTGGGATAAGAATAAGCAGAAGATGTCTCTCACCATTCCTGCTGCATCACATCAGTATTGTTTCTTGATTCCTTAACCTTTCAGTGCTCACTGTGGCAAAACATTAGACTTCTACATGTTTCTGGTATCCCATCGTTTTCCATTCTCCATAGGAAAACTTCAATGACAACTGAGTTTCCCAGTTTTCCATTATAAAATTTCTATTTCCAATATATTCCAAACGTACAGCTTAACTACAGGAAGTTATTGTGGGCTTCCAAAATATAATTCAGTCCTGATCCACTGAAAATGGGCCTGTTCACAGCTTAAATATAACTAGGTATTAAGTAAGGAGAGTAAGAGAATTGTGCCTTTTGAGATCAAAAAGTGGGGTTCTTTATTCTTCCAGAAAGTTCACAATAGAGGCATGATGTTTCCTTTATCAAATATGAAAAGTGAATGTACTCTGATTCTAACTTCCCAACTTCTTCCAAAAGAATAGGACTGAAATTTTACTCATTGTTCCATGAATGAGTTTCATTCAGATTCCTAATAGTTCTTCATTGTAAAAAAGATTTCAAAATCCCTTCAGGCCTGGAATCATCTTCCATCTGCTAAATATAACCCTTCCCTCAAAGAGATCTAGAGGATTTGTTTTTAGTTGAATTACAAAAAAGAATATTTATATTATATTTAAGTGTAGCTATGCAAAGGGTGAATGTTTACACTAATGTGAAAGAAAGAGCATGAGGACTACCAATAAAAGAAGGAACTAAGAAGAAAGACCAATATTTAATGTGTTTGGGAGGACCTTTTACTACATGGTAATACACCGACATTGAATGGTATATTGTGTAACCCTGTGTATTAGCAGTTCTGCCTGAAAACAGGAAAACCCTGCATTTGTTATCACAGTGCCAAGCCAACAGCATATGTCTTCAGGAAGTGTCTATCAGCACTTGCAGGGAAGGGATCACCTAAAAACAGTTGAAGTTATTTGAGTCCTTTCCAAGAAAACCATTAAATCAAAAATTTTAATGCCAGGATTCACAATATCAGTGAGTCTCGGCATCCATCCTGAAAGAATTCTCTCCATAAAAGGCACAGAATGTATTTATTATGGTTTAATTTTTCTCCATTGGTATTTTGACAGTACTAAAAGTTGCAGGTCTATGCCATTAAAGCAAGTGAGGTGGGAACATTCTATACTTGGTTCATTGTCAAGGTTTTATGACTATAACAAATTAATTTCTGGGTAGTGGGTTAAATTAGGTGAATAAGTACAGAAAAACATATTCTTTTTTCCCATAAATCCAAATGGTAAAAGATAAATAATAAGGTCCATGAATCAGGAAAGGATTTAGCGATTTTAATTTATTGTGACTGAAAAGTGTCAATTAGAAATTTAGGCATAAAATGAGGAAAGGGTCATTTTCATATTATATGCAGACATCACATTTCTGGCTTTTTGAAAGCATCTATAATAGTGTTTGCAATAATAATAAATTCTAAGGGCTCTCATCCTCATGTGGTATTCTGTGAGACAAGTGTATAAAACCGGTTTGAAATGGAAAATGTTCAATCTAATTTTTTCCCGAGGGTTTCTCCACTGTTTGATTAGAGAATGACTGCATTCAAACACATTACCATTCTGTCAGCAGCGTTCACAGACTTGTACTTTCACTGCATGATAAACGAAGTTTACACAGTTTTTGTTGTGTGAGGATAGAGTCTAGTGATGCAGAAATGCACATGTGATTTGTAAGTGTCTGATTTAGGTAATCATTAAACATTACATAGTCTTAAACTTTCAGGAATTCTGTGCAAACATGGAAATCAGGTGGGAATGATCCCTTGGGCGTTGTACATCATCCTAGTACTATGGAAGTAGAGAAAACATACCAGCTTCTATCACCAATGATCTCTCTGTCTGACAGAAAATTTTTCTCAGTCATTAAAGAATTAAAGAATTGTTTTTAAAATTAATCCAGTGTTTAAACAGGTTTATTTGTTGACATGGTGAGAAAATCATAGAATATGCTGAAATGGAAGGGATGCACAAGGATCATCAAAGTCCAACTCCTGGTCCTGCACTGAACACTCCAAGAGCCACATGTGTCTGAGAGCATTGTCCAAATACTTCTTCAACTCTCTCAGGCTTGGTGCTGTGACCACTTCCCTGGGGAGCTTGTTACAGTGCCCAAACACGCTGTGGGTGAAGAACACTTTTCTAATACCTAACCTAAACCTCTGACTCAGCTTCATTCATATCTTTTGCTTTGGATCCTGTCACTGTCGCCATAGCGAACAGATCAGTGCCTGCCCCTCCTCTTCCCCTCATGAGGAAGTTGTAACTGCAATGAGCTCTCCCCTCAGTCTCCTCCAGGCTGAACAGACCATGAGATCTCAGTGGCTCCTCAAAGGGCTTCCCCTCAAGGCCCTTCACCATTTTCATTGTCCTCCTCTGGACACTCTCTAACAGTTTAATGTCTTTCTCACATTGTGGCACCCAAACCAGCCCCCAGCACTGGAGGTGAGGCCACCCCAGCTCAGAGCAGAGCAGGAAAATCCCCTCCCTTGCCTGGCTGGTGATGCTGTGCCTGATGCGCCCCAGGACAAGGTTGACTCGCCTGGCTTCCAGGGCTCTGCTGACTCATATTCGGCTTGCCATTGACCAGGACCCCCAGATCCCTTTCCATGGCAGCTCCCAACCTCTCATTTCCCGGTCTGTAGATACATCATATATACGTTCCCCTTACAGTGTGGCTTTTTAAGCAGTATATATAAAAAATGTGTAGAAATCAAATTATTACTTTGTGGTTTCTTTTTACACAAACTGTTCATCCAATCTATAAGTTGATGAATCAGTTTAATGAGATTTACGGAAGGTCTACCTCACTATGAAGGAAAAATAGAAAGCTGGTCTTCTCAGTTTGTTGGTTTTTTTGGGTTTTTTTAGTGGAATATCAAAGATGACTTGTTCACAATATAAAAGGGCCTAAAAACAAAAGAAAGAAAATAGTCTCTTCCATTTGCCAGGTTAGAAACACAGTCAAAACTGAACACTGACATTAGAAATCATTACATGAGTTATCATTCAGTATTGTAGTAAAGGGTTAGATCAGACTGTACATTCTCCATTTAATCTAACTTCTTTCAAGGATGAAAATGTTTCCAAACATTTTGCTTTGACTCAAGCTACTCAAGACTTAGCTACAATGTGCAGTAAAAATAACTGTGAAATGATTGACCACCCCTAGGTGGTCTGCAGCAATTTTCCATGTGTTGCTCACAGGCAGACCCAAAGGACTTGACTAGACTCACAGTACCTTTTTCCAAAATTGTACAGTGCTGTCATCCAGATTTCAGTGTAGGAGCTCCAAACTACCTATGACCTCTAGGGCACAGGCCCAATGTTTCAGTGCCCTTGCCTTGAATAAAACCATACTTGCTCTATCTGTGTATTTATCTTAAAATGAGATCTATCTTCAGGCAAATATTCTAAGTTTCCAAATACCATATTTAACTATATAAATATGTCTTACAGAGAAAATTATCAGGGTTTTCAGACAGTTAATGTCATAGATGAGTGTAATAAGTCACACTGGCAGGAAACTTATTCAAGGAACTCTACTTCTTGAGTGCAAGGTATGACTGCGTATCACTGAGTGCGTTGTGTGAATAATCTATTGCAAATAAAATCTACAGATTTTTTTAAATCCTTTCCCATTAACCTAAAAGATTAGGAATCCTAAAACTGTTATTAAAATAACCTAAAGAAGTATGTTAATAAGTTATATCTTTCATTTTTCCTTTTCATTTTTCCATGACTAACGTTCTTCTTTCCAGACAACTTATTTGGGTTGTTTTGTTCTTTTTCCTCTATATCAATCAGAAAAAAAACCAGGACCATTGCTAAAAGCAGAGTGTGTACTTCCTTTTCAGAACATCTTTAAGTGTAAATGAATGCAAGAAAAATTATATTCACAAGATATTTTATTTCATGCTCTTGTTTATATTTAGTTTTGAATTAGATTTTACATGTGAATCCAAAATTTTTTTTTAATAAAGAGAAAAGCTCACACCCCTTAACCTTCTCTCAGGCTCCCACTGGGTCCATATAAGCCCCTTTTGAGCACTGTAACTCCTATATATCAGTTTGGTTTGCACCATTTTCTGCTGAAGAAAAGTACTGAACTTCAGTACCTGTGTCTTTCATATGACAGGGCGAACACACAGCAAAGGATCTTCAGATTAAGGACAGAAAAGGAAAAAGTGAACATTTTAAATTAAAGCAACCAAGGTGTCAAGATTGCTTTATCTAAAAAAAAATAAATTAAATTTTAATAAATGTAATGAAGAATTGCTTATGCATATAGGAGTCCTATATGAGATTTTGATGTTCCCAGTCATGAGGAAATTTCCCTTATCCCAGAAATGTTTGTTCTTGTCCTCCATGTGTACTTCTATACTTTCTTTCCATCACTTTTTTTTCTACATTGCTTTATAAACACTTACATCCTTCTTTCCCTTCCTCTTTTCTACTCTTATTTTCATGCTCAGTCTTTGACTCTAACCAATTTAGAATTAATAACTGAAAAATACTACAAAAAATAATGACTATGTTAAACAGATATAGAAATAAGTATATATTTAATATAATTTTATTGCTGACTTAGCTCTGTAGTTTTCAAACTGATAGATTGCTTGGATCATAAATAAGAAAAAAAATCATATTGCTTGTGGAAGAATTTGTTCTTCTACAGGATGGATCAGCAACTCATAGAAACTTTAATGTATTGCTCACTGTAATAGGAAGAGGCAGCATGTGCAGAATATTTTATTTAAATGTATTGATCTTTTGACATATGGTTAAAAAAAAAAGAGAAGAAATTCTAGGAGATCCAATGAAAAATACCTTAAATCATATTTTGCAGTATTTTTGCATATATCAACGGGCAACTCCAAAACAAAATTCTTTACAAATATATTAATGCTTGAGCTACTCATTTATCATATAAGTGTCAGACAAGACTCATAAGTCTCTTTCATTTATTGTTTATGAAGGTCACAGAAAGGCAGACTTTCAAATGACCTTCTCTCTCCCTAAATTACTGTAATGAAATTGCAAACTGAACATGTCAAGAATACTATATGATTTTCAGTGGCATACACTCCACCTAAGTGATCCTTTCACATCAAATACAGGCTACCAGATGCTTAAGCTGTAACTGGACAAGCCTGTCCCGGGCTGTTCTATTTCCTGATTTGCTGCCTGCTGAGATGAGGCACAAATTGTGTCTTTTAAATTTTTGAACAGGTGAAGAAGCTGTGTGTTCAGAATATCATGGGTTCTATAAATAGCTTCAGGACACAAGTGCAATCATTTATTTAGTGCAATCATTTCTGCATGGAAATAAGGTCTCCTTTCTTCCTTATCCAATAAGAATTTTGTTGTGGAACCTAAAACCTTGGGTATACTGCCTTGTGGTCTTTCTTCAGCAGAACCTTACACTAACAAATGGAAAGCAGAGATGATGTCTCTGAAAATTTTTATGCTCCTAAGGAAAGAATATCCATAGGGCATATTTCAGAAGCCTTGTGTATGCATCTTGACAGACAGTTGTATACTGACTATATATTTGGATGGTGGTGATTAGATGTTACTGCTGGGTTTTGTGTAATCTCTAAACTGTCTTACTGAAATGAAGCTCCTTTGACAAGCTAGGATGCCAATAGCAATAAAAACAAACAAACAAACAAACAAAAAAAACCCAAGAAAACCAATCAAACAACAACAACAACAACAACAACAAAAAACAAACAAACAACCCAAAAACACCAAAAAAAAACCCCACCAACCCCCACTAAAATACCAAAAAAACCACCCGGCCATTGAATTCTAAGTAAATATGTCAGAATTAATGGTTTCATAACCCTCTTAAAAATGCAATTACTCCTAACCAAGTAGTTCCATTTTTATCTGGAAAAGAAAGTTCTTATATTTTTTATGGATTGTTTATGTCAACTTCTCAAAAACTTTTGTTTAAAGCTGTAAGTTGTCACAATACTTTCTCCTCCATTTCTGAACCTTCTTTCCTCCCCTGCCTCTTCCACTGAATGGGCACCTTGTGTCTGTTCACCAGCACAGAGAACATACAGGGGATTGTAAGAATTATGAATGGAAGGACAGAATGTGAAATGAAAGCTTGACTGCACAAATTAGCAAGAATCTTCTAATTAATATCAGTAGGTATATATGACAGTTCTATCTTGCTGGGCATAACTGAATTATGAATTAAATGGAGGGGGTGGGGGGAGAGGGAGAGAGAGAGAGAGAGAGAGAAAATAATGTACCTGGTTGGAAATGTGAAACTCTTATTTGACCAGTACAGAAAAGAGACTGAAAGAAGAACTGCAGAGAAGCTATGATTAAGAACTTTTTATCCATTTATGGCCTTTTTTTATTTAGTCTTATTGTATATCTGGCTGGTTGGGTATGCATTTATGACTGATGAATTTAGCATATCAACTGTTTTCACACTATTTATAAAATACTTCTAATGGCTTATAATGGAATATTTTGGTTTTTGATAAAAAGAATAATCCATCAACATAACAGGCAGAAAGGAAATGGAAGAAAACATTTGTTCAGAAAGCTTTTAAATTATGTTGTTTGCTCATGTTAACATTTTTTTTTTTCCCCCTGCTCTGTCTTCTTCCAAGAGGACCAAATCAAGCAATTACATTGAAAAAAAACCCCAAACAACATTGCCTGATAGTTCACACTTTACCAGGGGAATCAGCAGGGAATGATTTGCAAAATTGTTGTTTGCTGAGATTATGTATCAACAGCTGAAGTCCACAACTCTTGAACTTTGAACATAACAAGCTGAACTATAGTGAAGTACAGAGGGGAAGTGGAGGAGCAGATGCTGATCTCTCTGGTGACCCAAGAGAGAAGATCATGCCTTTTGCTTGGGTCCTATCACTTCTCTCAGTGATAGGACCCAAGCAAAAGGCATGAAGCTGTGTAATGGGAGATTTAGGCAGGATATCAGGAAAATGTTCTTCATCCAGAGGGTGTTTGGCCACTGGAACAGAATCCCCAGGGAAGGGGTCACAGAATCACGCCTGAGAGAGCTCAAGAAGCATTTGGACAATGCTCTCAGGCACATGGTGTGACACTTTAAGATGGTGCTGTGCAGGGTCAGGAGTTGGACTTTGATAATCCTTGTGGATCACTTCCAACTCACCACCTTCTGTGATTCTATGAGAGATTCAAAAAAAGTTTGTTGTCAATGTATTTAACAAGGCACTGAAAATTAGAATGTTTCTGCCTTTCCCTGGTTCAACTACCCCCTTTGTAGGGTGGGGTAACACAGATACATCTTCTACAGGAATATTGTGAAAATCCATACATCATTGTCTGAGGCATACTTGGCTACCCTACTGGTAGACACTATAATTCTCCACATGTTAATTAATAATACAGTGCCCAGGACAAGTTCTCATATAGAATACAGTAACTGTGATGACCAACAGAATGAAGAGGAACCTCTTCATATATGGGTATATGTATCCACCTATTCAGGAGGCAGGAGATGCAGGCAAATGGTCTGAGGACAGTTTGTGCATGTACTTAACTTGAAGTTCTCTAAATGGATTTAAACTCTTAAACAATTCTGCAGTAACTAATACAATAAGTAACAATGGTGGAAAACTAAGAACAGAGCAAAGGGATCTTATAAAGTGTGTAGAATGAGCAGTAGCATATATTAAATAAAAAGAAGCCTTAAATAATAATGTGTGTTCACTAGTAAGTCAAAATATACAAAATATATAGAAATAACCATGAAGTCTTTTTGAGAAAGTCTTTGTGTCAGACTCTCTGTACCATTAAAAAGTCATCAGTGATATCTGTGTATTCATTATGCACTAAAATGGAGTGGGAGGGAAAATTTAAAATTAAATATGTACAACAGCCTGTTCATGATTACTTGGCCTATGAAAATATTAGGAGAAAACTAAAACAGTTTCCTTTGTCAAGACAGCAGAGGTGAGTGAGCCAGGTAAGTCATGGACATCTTTAACTTGTAATTTTAGAATAACTTTTCTGAAAAAGATTCAAATATTTACCCATGGATTCCCAGGAATATTAAGCAATCCATTATTACATAAAATTGATTAGTGTTTCACTTTTAAATAACTATGAAAACATTAATTAATACCAATGAAGGTGTATGGTATTATTATACATACGTTCCATAGGGGAGTATCTGCCATTTAAAATTCTGTTTGGAAATGGTCTGCCCTGTGGACAGATGTGACTATCAAATTCAATTCCTGCAGCACATTTACTGACCTTCATCAAGCTCTGCTTTTCTATGCCACAATGTTATTTAGTTTTATTATTTTACCCAAAGAGAGCACTCTGTGATCAGCAAAGAGATGCTTTTATCTTAATAATTGTTCCCATATTCATAAATATTCAGATTTTTAGTCTCCCAGGAGCACTGTTCACTATTTCTTGGTATTGACAAAAAGCAATGAAATAATTTCAAGTAAGGCTCAATACACAAAAGCTGATAGCCCAGTTATGTTATTAGCATAAGACCACTTTTGTTTGTGCTTGCTAATTTCTGTAAAATTATAAGCTTGCAGTCTACAAATCTTTCACATTAGATGCAGCTACATTTAACTCAAGAGGAACACTTATAGGGTGTCAGGCCTTGAATTTGAAAAAATTTGAAGGAAGCATTTTCTTTATTCTTACTACCAGGTTCTGGTAGAGTTGACGTGTGATTAAATATGTCAAGGACCAAGGAACAAGTCAATACATTAAAAAAAAGACAAAGCCAAAACCAGGATGAAGACTGACACCAATATAAAACTGTAATAATGTAATTAAATTTAATGGATTAAAACAGACACTTAGAAACAATCTGTCCATAGTGTTTTAGAAGGGAAAAGAGAAATTGAAGAAGTTTCAAAATCATCTATATAGAAGACATGAATATGAAAATGGGTTTATGATGCAGTGAATTCAGCAAGTTGTCTTCAAGTCAAAGTCCTTCAATTAAGTATGGCTATAGAATATGCTGCGCATATTTTTGTAAAGATGTATACATTAGAATGAGAATGTCAGAAACATAATGATGACTATGACTTATATAATCTCCTGCAGAGACAGCAAATTAAATATTTTTTAAAAAACTTTCTTTGTATCTGAATGCAGTGGTCACACAAATAGTAAGAAGAAAGCTAACTGAAACCTTAAACAGAACATATATGTTATATATAATACATAGAACTATATAGATATGTAGATATCTAATTTTATTGGGTTTTTTTAATGATATTAGTTATGATGATACTTCACTGCCAGGTGCTAGTGAAAAGAAAAATCCTTAAATATGACTGTTTCAGATTATGTAGTCACTTGAGTATCAGGACACTGCCTGAAGTAAGACTATTATGGTTATCTCTACCATGGTTTAAGATATTCATAGAACTGTAAAATTTTATACCAGGATAAACCTATAAAATACCTGTGCAAAACACTTGGTCTTGGCAAACAAAATTTTGCCTGTTAGAGCAAAGGAAAAAGCTTTTCACACTATAAATACTTTGAATCTTTCAAATACCATATTTCTAAATTATATGTAAGTAATGTAGGTAACACTTTCCCTTTATTAAAAATTGTGTGAGTTAAAAATATTAAGACTAGAAATATCTGAAGTATCTGAAGTAAAGGATTTGTGCTCTCTAAATTTTATATTTGTCAGCTATGAGCAAATTAGATTTTGTCAAGCAGTCAATAATGCATATTATTAATAAAAACAAAAACTTTTCTTAAGCACTAGGTATAAGCCTTGTCCTGAGTAGTCCAATAATGGTTCTTTGTGGACCTTAACCTGGTGGATACCATATCCTAGTGCATAAGGTACTTTACTGCCAGTACACAAAAAAAAAATCATGTCCTTTATATTGGGATGTGAGGGTTTTTTGTCACTAAGTGTATTTTGTCAGTGAAGCTCAAAGAATCCAGAGAAAAAATTCTCCTAATAGTATTTTTAATAGGAAAAAAAATCATAGACATATATTACATTATTTGCAAGTTGCAAATTTCTGTTGCCGTCAGGAAGCACTGAGTACTGAGTTACAGCCTGACCCGAGAAAGAAAGCTCTGAAAGTTCTCTCTTTATTCTGATATAATTATCAGCATTTTCAAATCACTTTAGTAATAATTAAAAATGGTTATTATTTTTATGAAAAAATACCTCCTTTCTTGTCGCCTTGTTTTCCAGCCTTCAGCCTTGGAGTCAGAAATTTCATGTAAACAGAGTAATGTTTACAGAACTGTTATCATGTTTTTTGGATTCCTTTCTGTGAAAGGACAATTGATGGACGCTTTCTAAGACCTGGAGTTGAAGAGGTTGAACCTCAGTCTTCCAATCTGGTCTCCTTTTTAGAAATCTATATAAGTTGTAGAAAAAATTAAACTTCCTCTTTTCCTGCTTCGACTCCTTGGTGATCATTGCGTCTCCCTCGGGACAGCATTGCACAACACCTTCTAACCCCAGCACACTGTGTTAGTTAAAAAAAATTAATTAGAAATCTGGGGAAAAATCTAATGTCACTGAATGTACAAATCCTTTTAGAAGCAGGCAACGCTCTCAGTTTATTAGGCACTTGACTTACCATGTGTTCTAGAGATATTTGCTAAACTTCAAAAGAAAGAATTTCTACTTCTCTGGGTAGTTTATTCCAAGACTAAACAAACATGACTATTAAAAATGAACTAGTCATTTGCAGCCATTTTACCAATTTTATCAGACAAAATCCTTTTTCTTTTTTTTTTTGTTTATGACATTTTACTAGCACTTGACAAGTGTCCTCATAAATTCAATTGTAAAAAAATTGTGTTTTATTATGGATTGCTTAGATCAAATGCGCTTAAGTAGCAACAGTAATTGCAAGTAATATTGATATAATTTACTTAACCATGAACACCTTGATAAACCAATATTTTTTACAATAGAATTCTACAAAAACCACTGAAAGATCTTGATATGATGGAGGAGGAGACACACAGCAACTGTGTATTTAAGTATTTCCACTCTGTTCATTCTTCTGCCTCTAAAAAGAGTCTTCCTGCTTCTGACACTGCTATGACTATCTAAGAATTTGGAGAAGAGCACATGGGGAAAAACAGAAGGTGACTTTTTAAGATAACAACAGAGGCAGAAATGTATGACGGGAAAAAATACAGTTTTCATTTTAAATTCTTTGCCGATGTACACGTTCTTTACATTCGTGTTAGCATGATGCTGTCTGATTAGTCTACAAGACACACTTCTGGGACTGCACGGAGGCCATTCTTTGCTAGCCAGTAAAAAGCTAAAAAGGTTTGATATTTAGTCAGTTTTTGGCCTCATCTCTTTTATTATCCATTTTCACCATGACTTTACAAGCATGATATTGAAAATGTAGCAGCCAAACAAAAGTGGTAAAAGGAGGGGCAAAGAATCCATTCTCACATGAATGGTGACTGGCACTATGCAAGAATATGAAGTTTTCAGTCTGTTAAGAAGTTTTTTATCCTCATAAAGAAACCAGAAGCCAAAAAATAACATTGAAACTAACAGCATTGGTGAAGTTTCTAATTGTCTATTTTCTCACCAGCAAGGTTTACCAGCTGCTTAGCTAATGAATATAGAGTTTGTTCTCTATTGATTCAAAATAAGATATGAAAAATAGTGCTTTACCTATTTTCACCTAGATATGTAGTCCTTGGCATACTATCTAAAAACTGTAAAGCCATTATGATTTTTTTCAATCCCCATAATGTCTCTTGGATGCAGTAGACATGGATAGAAGTAACCAAGTAACACCCCCTCTCCCCCCCCCGCCATTTTAGAGATTAAAACAAAAAAAAACCACAAAGTAGACTATTAGTTACCTAAACTGACACATCTGATGTGTGGTTACACTGGGAACTATAAAAGTCCTAATGGTATGGGCCCTTTTACAGATAAAAACTTCTATAGATTGCTTTCCTAATTTATAAATATGGCATACACAAATAAATTACAATATTGCAAAATAAACACAGTAAAAAAATAAGCAAATATAAAAGCTTGATTCGTGCATAGTGCAGATTTTATACAATTTCATTATCATATAAATAGCTCACATATATAATCTTTCGTACATTAATTCTGATAAATGTTACAGTAAAAATTAAGATTAATTGAGGTTGCTTTGAAAAATTTGCAGAGTTATATCTGCGGTACTTTTTAGCCTAGTTACATTATATTCTAAAAAGTTTCAGTATTCTTTTGGTTATTTACGATATGTGCTTACTCATATTTTTATAGACTGCTAAACTGTGTAAAATTGTTTTTTCCAGTCTTAACTTTTGATGCTTAGAATTCTTCAATGCTGGTTTTTTTTGAGCTTGAGTCTTCAGAATATACAGAGATCTGCTAGAAGACAGTTGTTAACTGTTTTGGAAATTAATACATGGTAGCTGAGAAGAAGCATTAAATCTGCATAAACTTAAAAAGGTTCATAGCTAAAATGGGTTACAAAAAGAAAGTGAAGGGCAAACATTATTTGTTGTCATTGAAGGACGCTAAGTTTTTGCACAGTCACAAAGGTATCTAGGGATAGATTGATTCTTCCTTTGGATCTTACACATACAGAAATGCTGCATATCCTTTTGTGTAGGCAGAGATTCAAAAAAGGCTGTTGAGAGCAGGGAAGAACTTTATCTGGCATGTTTAATAAAATATGCCATGAAACATTAGTGTGTTGATTTCTTACTAACTTACACTTGATACAGGTATTTTATTTTTGTGTTAGAAAACTTTATAAAAATTAGACTTATAATTTAACCATATCAAAATGTCAGTATTTTTTACTCAATTTTCATAGATTAAAAAAAAATCCTGTTCTATGATAAACTATGAAAAGCACATTTCAGTTCAAAAGCCTCTTACTTCACAGCTATACCAAACATAGCTTTTCTTTTCAGAACCCCTAAAAAGCTTTGTGCCAAACTACTGCACCCTGAGAGCCTATGAACTGCAGATTTGGGCACCTTCACCTCCATTAATGCACTGTATCTTGCTTGTATCGTCTTTAAGTTTCAGTTTAGCATTTTCAAATTTTCACAAAAGGAATCCAGTTAACTTAGATCTCTCTCCTTTTATTTTTACTCCTTCTTCTCCTGCATAGTGATAATTTTTCTTTGAATGTCATCCATGCAGTTAGGCTAGAGGACTACAAGCAAACCAGATTTTCTTGTGTGGCATTACCCACCCTGCTGCTTTGGTACAGTATCCAAAATAAATGGGCATAGTGGATCTTCAGTCAGTAATGTCAGAATCAACAATGTTTAGAAATTAAATCCCCCAGAAAACTTAGTAAAATATGAAAAGCATTTATCCCATTTTCAGTGAATAAATGCCATGTCCCATAGGTAGTGTTATACTATAAAATCACACAATAGCATATTAATGAATAGGACTATTCTTTGTTGTTACTTTGCACTCTTTAGAATTCTGTAATGTATATCATACAAGTGTTCCTCTGGGATAAAACAGCAATAAATCTTCAATAAACTATGAACAACATTACAGTCTGAGTGACAAACACTTTCCTAAAAAAAGTATTACTGGATATATTATTATAACAAAAATAAACAAAGGAGAAAATATTATTAAAAGTTTGCCTTTTTTTCCAGATGTGTCTCATACTGCTTGGAATTAAACACCAGTAAATCTTTAATGAGGTATGAACGAATATACCAATCACTTGAGAGTTATTGACACATCAATATCCATAGAATAGTATCTTATTAAACTATTTCAGTTCCTTTCCTGATAGGCATTATATATTCAGCATCAATAATACATGAGCATTTTTAATTCATTTCTGTTGTTACACCCTGTCCTTACTCCTGCAGCAACATTATTAAAACTGATTTTATAAACATAATTTTCTCAAGATACATGTGTTAAATGTGACTGGTACTGAAGAGCTGTGAATGTAGCTGGTTTAAAATTCCTAATTTATTACTGATAAATAATACATGGCTTAACAAACAGAATAATGTTATACTTAAACTGTTCTTTCTACAAGATTGACCCAGAAGGAAGGAGAAAGCTTTTCTTTTACAAGTTTGACCTATATTTATAAATTACTAATTTGCAAAGATCAAAGAGGTGTGCAACTGTGAATGCTGATCTTTTCACGTTGACATCTGGCTTCTGAGAGTTCTCACTGCACTACCACTCACACCTTTCTTATGCTTCCACCTGTCAATTGCTGTTACCCTGAAAATGTGGTCCTAATCTGATTCAGAGTACAGCATCCCCCTAAAGGCAGGGAAAACTCAGTTTCCTTTGGCTTCTGTCTTCATCTGACTGAGTGCCACTTATAATTGTTTTCTACCAGACCAAACACTGAAAGGTTTTGCTGTGACATTGTCCTGCTATCCTCCCAAGTCAATTGGACAAGCACGTAATGCAGCACTGCTTAGAAACGAGACAGCTTGAGAACTGCATTTTTTAAATGTAGATTTAACCACTCAGCAGAATTTAAGGTTCTGCAAAACAAGGGAAAAGCTGCCTCTATGTTCTGTACTGTTTGACTACACCCATGACCAAATAATTTTTTCTTAATCACTTCATATTTTTACTTCATGAATGTCAGATCACTTTGCAGTGATTAATTGATATCTTGTGAGATCTGTGCCTAGCAAGTAAAAGGTAAGTATCATTTCCTGAAATCACTGATAAGGACAGAAAAGCTTGTTGCCATGCTGTGATTAGTTTATATAATCTCTTGTAGTCTCCGTCATGGCTGGATCACTTAAAAGATATCACTATGATTTTTCAAAAGGCGCTTTGTATTTCATGCTTCTACAGATAATTTACTGCCCCTTTACTGATATTTTTTAAGTACAGCACTATTAATAAATGTGATCATGTTACTGCCAGTAATGATTTTGATAATAGTGACTTTTATGTGTTCATCTAGATTCCTGTTAACACAGGAACTGAGCTCCAAATTTTGAACCGAGGACAGAAAAACTTTGTAAGGGTGGAAGGCAATAGAAAGACTTGGGGTACTGATGGATAAAAAACTGGACATGAGACAACAGAGGCAGACTCACAGCCCAGAAAGTCAATGCTATCCTGGCCTGCATCAAAAGCAGTATGACCAGCAGGATGAGGGAGGGGATTCTCCCCCAACACTCTGCTCTCTTGAGAACCCCACCTGGAGCATCATGTCCATGTTTGGGGTCCTCAGCATAGGAAAGATGTGGACCTTTTTGATCAGAGGGTTGGAGGCTGAGAGAGTTGGGACTGTTCAGCTTGGAGAAGGCTTCAGAGAGATTGTATAGCAGCCCTTCAGTAATTGAAGGGGGCCTCCGTGAAAGATGGAGATAGATATTAACAGCATTTGTTGTGGTAGTTGAAAAGTTGAAAACTAATCTGAGGTTATGAGACTGAGTGATGAGCAGAGGGATGGTGTGGTCAACAGGGAAGGGAAGGGAAGGGAAGGGAAGGGAAGGGAAGGGAAGGGAAGGGAAGGGAAGGGAAGGGAAG
>VZUI01003031.1:0-49334 GCA_013401135.1 Cettia cetti
TTTTAATATTCCTAGTAAAGAACTGCTATTCCTATTCCCAAATCTTTGCCTGAAAGCCCTTAATTGCAAAATTATAGTAATTAGGAGGGTTCTGGGGTTTTTTTGTCTAAAATAAATGCTAGGAACATAATGACAAATATTAAAGGCTCTATTACCTTAGCAAAATTATGTAACTGACCACTTGCAAAACTACTTGGAATTTATGACTGGCACAATTAATTTCGATTCTCTTTTTCCTAAAAGAGTGCTCTAGGTTTCCCTGGCAACCTGTGAAATGCTTTGTGTAAATAAAGAAACCAATCAGCATGCTATCAGTTCAGATAACCCCACAGAAACACAGGCATTTTAAACAGCAATTAATTATTGTACTGGGTAAATTCAGATTTTGGAAAGTTCAAATAGAAACAAGACACTGTAGTACCAAACTGTGGTAACAAGATGCAAAGTGGCAACTCCTTTGAAAGAATCATGTAATCATAGAATGGCTTGGATTGGAAGGGACCTTAAAGATGATCTAGTTCCAACCAACCTGCTGTGGTCAGGGACAGCTTCCCCTAGACCAGGATGTCCGGGCCCCCATCCAGCCTGACCTTGAACACTTCCAGGAACTGGGCATCCACAAATATTTAATCTATTTCAGTGCCTCACTACACTCACACAAAAAAATTTCTTCCTAATATCTAATCTAAATCTGCTCTCTTCAGTTTGAAGCCATTTCCCCTTATCTTGTTCCTGGATGCTCTTGTAAAATGTCTCTCTCCAGTCTCTTTCCACAAAAGTCCCCTTGTAGGCTCCCGTCAGGTACTGGAAGGCTGCAATTAGGCCACCCCAAAGTCTCGTCTCGTCTCGTCTCGTCTCGTCTCGTCTCGTCTCGTCTCGTCTCGTCTCGTTTCCTCTCCTCTCCTCTCCTCTCCTCTCCTCTCCTCTCCTCTCCTCTCCTCTCCTCTCCTCTCCTCTCCTCCCTCTTCGCTGAACAATCCCAATCCTCTCAGCCTTTCCTTATGGGAGAGGTTCTCCATCCTTCTGATCATCTTGGTGGCCTCCTGTGAGCTCTCTCCAGCAGGCCAATGTCCTTCCTGTGCTGGGAACTCCAGAACCTGGGTGCAGTACCCTAGTTTCACATACAAAATTGTAGAAGACATTGGTACTAGCTTTATCAGGTAACCAGTTCCTTGGGGAATGAGCAGTGAGTGCCAATTCTCTAGTACTTGTTAGTACAGGTATTCATACTGACAATTAGGATACACTACACTATCCTTAAAATTAGGATATACATGAAATGATACTTATTACAGTATCATTTCATGTATACTACAAATGTAATGAATCCTAAACA
Organism: Cettia cetti; assembly: GCA_013401135.1. Taxonomy (NCBI): domain Eukaryota; kingdom Metazoa; phylum Chordata; class Aves; order Passeriformes; family Sylviidae; genus Cettia; species Cettia cetti. The sequence continues at coordinate 1,337 of VZUI01003031.1, forward strand.
GGTGACTTTGCACTGGATGAGAGAAAAAGAGAACAAATGGTAAGCCACTGTGGATGAAATAAAGGCTGACACTCTACTAATGGCATATTTAAGCCAAAAGCTTGCAATCTTTCAGGAGGGGAAAATATTTCACTCAGTCTCAATTGCAAATACTGACAGACTTCTTTTAAGCCATTGCTGTTCTGAAACTGATATTTGGTTTTTGTTGTTGTGCATGACACCACGCCTTGCAAAGAAATGCCAGGAAAATGTTCAGTGTTTGGCATGGTTTTCTTCCCATAATTTTTGTACTGAATCAGATAAAACATACTCACACAACAACAGAGTAGTATGGGTCATTTGAAGCCAAATGCTGCAATATAATCCAAACCACATGGCAAAGATTTCTTGGGGAGGTTTGTCATGAAAACTTCCTCTGAATAAAGTGATATGAACAATAAGCCTGCCTCCTCCTTGAATTACCCTTCCTCTATGTTTGCACAAGGCAGTATTATAGCTTAATTAATAATATGTGCTTAATTAAACATAGCATCTCTCACTACAAGTCCATAGATTTGAGACCTGCTCTTACAGAATCCATAGCATATTGGAAGGGACTCACAAGAATGATCCAGTTAAATTCCTGGACCACAGCAAACCCCAATTTAGTTAGGTTCCTGTAGTCTGAACTAGTGATAAATTGTCAGGCAATGACTGACTGGCTGAAGTGATGTTGTCAGGCATGACAGGGGCTGTGGGTATCTAAAAGGTAAACACAAATGTTGGTGCTGTGGGTATCTAAAAGGTAAACACAAATGTTTGGTACTTGGAAGAATGCTGCTGGGAGGCCTGGGTACCTGTAATTACTGTTCATATTACTGTGCTTGCTTATGCCAAGCACTTTCTTATCTAAAATAGCAGCTCTGCCATGGCACTGTATAGAGCAGAGAGATTAGGCAAGCAGTGGATTGAAATAGAAATGCTTATTAAGAATGAATAAAAATTATCTCTTAGTAAGTTTTGCTAAACTCACTAAAATCATGTATTCTATGAGAAGATCAGTAAGACTACAAAAGAACCAAATCTGTCATGTGGACAATATTTTCACATTTTCCAGTCCAAGCAGGTAAATACTAAACTGAGTGGACATGACTGAGGGAATTCTTTATGCGTGTAATATGGTTTAAAATAATGTAATAGCAGTAAAAAAAATGCTTTTGAAACACTGGTGGTTTGTGATAGAAATGGAAGTCACTGAATTACAATGCTTCATCTGAATTTGTTCCTGGGATATTAACACTTTGTAGAAGTTTAGGGTTGGACTATGACTACATTAATTTTTGCATTCCCTGGCTTCTGTGCAAACCCTTGAGATATTTGACACCTAAATCATAGAAGATTTCTTCTGGAATGAAGAGCAAAGATGTGAATGGGCAACAAATGGGTTTTAATTTTGATGAAGATCCTTGTAACAAAAGCAGTCTCAGAAGACACACAGAATTTGAAACCATGCCATCTAAAGATAATTTTACCTACAGTGTGTATCTTTCTGAATGTTCATATATATTTTTAAAATTATTTTCTCTTTTGTCCCTCTCATAAGCAGTTCAGTTTTCAGACTTTTTCTGTGTTGGCACCTAGCAAGTTATTTTTACTCTTTAAGTTTGTACAGCAGAATATATTGCTTATCTCTGTCCCTGCATCTTGTAATGAAGGGGGCAAATCCCTATTCACCTGGGGAAGTCAAGGAAAAAAATCCCAGCCTGAGTAGTCAGAGGAGCTGAAGGTTTTTTTATCTCCCTCTTCCGTGGATAGATATGGCACTCCACAGAGTGCCAGAGAACCTCAGGGATGCTGTGAGACTCAGCACTGCCTGGGGTGTTGTCATTACATGTGTAGCTCTTTCTAGCACATACCAGAGGCCAGAGTCTGGCAATCTGCCCCACAGCCCCAGGCAAACCTAGTGTTTCAGCAGGCATTTGACTTTGAGTTAAGTGTCTGGATCAAAAGTCCCTCCTTATTCCCATTATGTCGATGGTTTGCTACTTCCCTACAACAGCAAATCATAAAACAACCTGAGCCTACCTACTGCATATGACAGACAAGTAACAAGGTAGAACCAGAAGAAAATGCCATTTCTGTTCTTCCTTGCAACCTGCTCTCAGGAAGGAGCTAGCAGGTAAGCAGCTTTTAATTTAATTTCACTCTACCTGAGTCAAGGTGGACTAATCTGCATATAAATGTAATAATGTAAGTCTTTTATCCCTCCCTCACAGAAAGAGAATATAGCCTAAAATATGGTTCTTAGTATCCGGGGAGAATAAAATTACCCTGCCCAAGGCTGGAGAGAAGTATGTATCTAGTAAAAAGAGCAGGGCACACTGAAGCACTCCACAGCTCCTGTCCTCTAGACTTATATCCACATTCTTAGTATCTGTGAATCCGGCAGTTCCATACTGTAAATACAGGTTGCCAATGAAATCCAGTTTATGGAAGGATAAAAATGATTGCTCCAGGAATGCTTTCCATGCTGCATTAGAGGTAAGAATAGTGGTAATTCTTCAAAGTGAAAAAGAGAGCAGGCAAGTACCTTCATAGCTGTTTCTTTTGTTTATAAGCATACTGATGGACTTTTTGAATCATCAGCAAAACACAAACAAAAATAATTATTTTTTTTTTTTTAAGGAAAACAGCTGCTGGTATTTCCTAAACGTAAAGTTCTTCAGGGAGAGCAACAAATTGTAAACCAGTGGTTCCTGCAGGAGATTTTGGACTCAGTTGTGGACTCAGTGTCGTCACTCATGTTTGAGAAGAGTAGCTTTTCTCCAGCAGTAGCTAAGTACCACCAAAAGTCCTCCACTTCAGGAGAATTTTCCCTTCCCTCCCTCTCAATTATCCATCTTGGCATAAAAGCTCATGTTCTTGACCTGTCCTGCATTGCAATTGATGTCTGTTCCTGCCTAGTCCCAGACTAACCCTCTGCTCACATTTGACCACACTTTTGTGACATTTGTGACCCACTCTGGAGGTATAAATTCTCCAGAAGTCACAGCTCATGTTGCCGGCTACCCCATCTCATGGCTTCCCGGGATTTCAGCTCACGCTGCCTGACAGCAGCAGTGTGCTTCAGTGAGTCATGCCTGTCTGTGTGAAAGGAGAGGGACTGGAGGGGAATGGACCTTGCTGTTTCAGGAGCCTTTGTGAATAAGTGCCTGACTCTGGGAGCTGGCAAAGATGAAAACGAGACACGTTTCACAAGCAGCACAACGTTACTTTTAGGAAAGGTTTCTTAAATCATCTTTCAATTGCAGCCTGATGTTTAATCTTTGTCTCTGTTCTTCTCTTCTTGAAGGCCATTCAACAGAAACAGAATTCAGAAGCTACAAACAAACTATTTTGTAAAAAATTGGATTTTCATAAAGGATCAGCACAAATTTGTTAAAAACAAATAGTTTGTGATGCCTGGGGACTTGAAGATGATAAAACTTGAACAAGTTTTCCATCCTTTGTGCATGAAGTAGTCTTGAAATTAGACTGGGAATGTGGTTGGACTCCACACTGGGCTAGTTAACATCTTCCAGTTAACTGCAATAACTTATTTTTGATTTTTTATATTTATTTCTTGCATCTTTAGTTGCTGTCAGATATTGCTTAGAGGAGCAGAGGACAAACATGGTGCTTTTGTATCTGGGGAGAATACAATGATTAGACTACTTGATAAAAACCCATAGTGCTAACTTTATGTCATAACTTTATCAAAAAATCAGCTTCATCTCTACTACTTCTGCAGTTCATGGCAGAAAATTAATATTACATTGTTTCATCATCAATTTCATTCATAATCTAATAAATACCAAATAAGTGTATGGGAAAGTTTCCACTGACTTTCAAAAAGTTTTATTAGATTCCTATCATTATTTTCTTTGCAATACAATACTGTCAAAAAGCAGGATTGTAGACAAACTGTTTTTCCAACTTTCCTTTTTTAATAGTGCTACCATCACTGCATGCCCTTATTCTAGCCTGCTGGAGAATACTTTAGTATGGGCATGTTAATGTGTAGATGTACATTCCAAACAAATGAGGAATTCAGCGAAAGGAACTAAAGATTGGCAATGCAAACAGAAGACACTTAAAATAAAGCTATCCCTAGAGTCCACTCTTCAGACTGGTTGCCTAGCAAAACCTAGCTCTGACCTCCAGTCTCAAATTAAACAATACAATGTTAAATGTCAAGAAAGTGTGTGAAAAACGTCTGCAAATAGAAACTTATGCTGGGAAAGTCAGTCAAATGAGAACTGATAGACTCTGCTGCAGGAAAAAAGATACTTCACCAGTGTCTTTGGTGAAAGCTGAAAAGAGTTATCCTGGGTTTTTAAGTCAAGTCAAACTTAATCCATTTACTACAAGTGAAAGTTTCGTTCAACATACTTCCAAATTTACCATTTTTGGTATTCTTTCTCCCATTATATGGGAGAACCTAGAGAAAGATGTCCAGGAGAGTCAAAAGGAAGGCACCATTTATCCTTTTCTGTCTTGGCTATTACTACATCAGAGTGTCTTCACTGTCTATATAATGCCCTCATACTTTCAGCTAACCCACTGGCACAGTACAAGTGCAGACTCTGCTGCTTGTCCCTGAGGTGTTTAAAATGATACCGGCTGATTTACTCTCAGTGATCCTGTACCCAGTCAGTTTTACTATGATCATGTGCCCAAAGGGGTTGATTCAGAAAAGTCCTGTGAAAGACTGGATAATTTTCCATCTAGTTCAACAGATTTGCTAAAGCAAATACTTTGATCTCAGCTTCAAACATAGTATTACTAATATCTAACACTCAATAATGTCAATTACAACCAAAACCTCTTTGGAAGGGGGATCCACATTCAGTATTTGCTCATGCTAAATTGACCATTGGCACATACACAAAACCCCATCTACTTTTCTGAAGGAAGAAGATAAGGTAAGCCCTTTGTCCTTGCTTTAGGTCAATCTGCAACTTATTCCAGTTCATGCCCAGAAGTAAAAAAATTCAAGAAATCTAGCTTCTTTTTTTTTTTTGCCATTGCTTTGCTTTAACCCATCAGACAACTAAATTCATTGACAGCTCTTATTCTAGCCTATACTGATTTAGAAATAAACTGCCTTTTACTATATTTATTTATTCCCTGAATGAAGCTTAGCCTTAACTGTACTTCAGTTAAACCTTTCATAGTCATAACCACCATCCTACTGTTGTCAACCCACATCCTGATTCTTTGGGGTTTATCTGACACAGTTTAAAGCTATCTCATATATCTATGCCTTTAGCCTCAACCCCAATTCTGAACCTAGAAGGTAATTCAGAGGCTCTTGTCGCTACTCATCATTTTCTGCCAGGACCCTGAGAGCAGAGTCCTTAGAGGTTCTGACCAGCCAATCCTGGGGCCATTGGCCCAGCCCATCACCCCAGTCCAGGATCCCCATTTCAGTCCAACAGGGCTGTCAGACCCTACACAATGAATTCACAGAAATTCCAGGCTCCAGCTCAGCCACAGCCATGCCAGTGCCTGTCCATGGACCCTGTTGATCAATACCCCAATCCACAAAGGACTTCCCAGCATGATTTTGATCCTGCCCAGCAAGCACAGTACTGTGACTAACCCTTACTACTCCCATCAGATAAGGTCAGAACCCTGACCAGCAAACTGACTTCCCGTGTTGGTCTTGCCCCTGCCTTACTGCCATGAGTTTGATCTGGATCCTGGGCTGAATCTGGCTTTCACTGCCTGGCAAAGCTCTCACTCTGATAGTTTATCAATTCCCATGACTCCTGGCTCTGCATCTCTTGGGACAGTTTTTATCCGCGCTCTACCAGTCCAATGAAATCTACCATGACATTCAATTCACTTCATGCTCATTTAATTCCTTCATCTCTGCCCCAGACATACTGTCTCTCAACAGACCATATCCATTTGTAAAGTCACCTTTGGTAGTGTGCATTTTTTGTCCCTATGAGTCTCACAATCATTCATCAACACAACCATCTTCCCACTGCTTATTCTCTGAGAACTTTACACTAACTCTATTTCTATTTCTAAGTATAATATGGCCTCAAACTAGTAGAGGTTCTTTGTCCATAGCAGCAGCAGCATTCACTTAACCTCAAATGCATTTCAGAGACCCATATTAAACAAGCTCTGGTGACTACAGGCTCAAACTCCAGTGCTAGGTCTGATTGTGTCCCAAATTTAAACAGTGCTTCGTAACCCTATCTCCACAACCCACCCATCAACTGATTCACCCTTCTATTGACTGTTTCCAAGTCAGCCTCCAGTTCTTTCAACACAGCTACAGTGGTCTGCAGAGACTTGAGGATACTTGACTGTGCTTGAGACATTTGGCCAGACTACTGATAAAGGGGAGGGGTCAAACTCACCTTGCTCAGATTCCTTTGGGTTAGTAGCTCCTTGTGACCCATTTAATGCTTTTAATAATTTGTCCTGAAAATTATTTGATTTCTAAAAATAGAATTTAGAGTGATATTTCATATAATAAGGGAAGCAGGAAAAAAAAAATCAGGAAATTCCATTTCTCTGTCAAAAAGTTGAGAATTGATGCCTGCTAAAGCTCTGATCTCCCAGCCATCATTCCTGTCTTGCTTTCCCAGAAGCCAGAGATGGCATATGCACCTTAAAAATTTTTACGCACTTGTGTGTGTATTGAAAGGTGAAATTCTAGGTACACGGTTTTTGAAATAGAAATGTTTAACATGTAAAGGAAAGCAGATGGGAAGCAAATCATGAGTGTGTTCAGATCAAAACCACAGGAGCATCAGATACTTTACCAGTTGCTGGAATGTTGACCTTACTAAAGCTATGGCAGCTTGCACAAACTTAGCTCTGCACTACAGTGCACGGAGAGTCATAATGGCTTTGATCTGTGTTTTCCACTTCTCCCTAATGCAGGCTGCAGTTAATGTCTGATGTATATAAATTGCTCAGAATGAAGAATTTGAATGAAAAAGAATATTGCATTGGGGATGAAAAAAAGCATAATAAGAATTACAAGCATGTATTCACTCTGATAGACTAAAATAGAAACTGATATTTGGTACAAATGCATTATAATTTTTGCCTATTTCCCCAGTCATGGACCATCTAGAAAAGCATTTTCCAACATCTCATACAAAGGCATTACTTTAAAACTTTCACCATAAACTGGAAAATCCAATGTATTTTGATAATAACAGATGTTTATGAAGTGAATATGGAGCTGGATGTCACTCCTGGGGCTTTATGGCTATTCAGAAGCCACTTGAATTATACACTCATGGTTAATAACATCAGCAGAGCCACTCAAGTTAATTACAGCATTATAGTTACTCCATGGTTCTCTATTATACTTTAAGTTGCAGTAAGAAAAGGGCAACCATATAATACCTCCAAAGACATTGTACTGCCCTTGTTAAAAAGACTGAAAAAGCCTCATAGCTGCAAAAAAAAATGTAAACCCCAATATGGAACAAGAGATGCTCTTTAATGTCTCTTGCACAGAGCAGATGAATTGACAGTAACTCCAGCCTGGCCAGATAGCAAACATTGCATTGCTTCTCATCGTGGGCTAATAAAATGGAGTGTTGCCTCTTGCCTAGAGAAGGGAGAGAGGAAATGGGAGGTGTAATGAGTATGCAGAAAGGATTCTCAGGAAGCTTTGAGATGTCTCCAGTTTAATTTAGCTTTTGTTCCAGATTTCATCTCATTCCCTACATTTTTGTCCCTTTTCATTTCATTTTCAAGGAGAGAAAACATATAAACAAAGCCAAATGCACTAGAATGCTTTGTTTATAAAATAATTCAGACAGAGTGAAATAAAGCTATTTCACCCAGAAAATCTTAAGGATTTTTTAAGAGAACTTTTTTCAGCAAGGCTGTAAATTATTGACTTAGATTTTTCATTAAAAATAAAAGGGCAAACTCTTCAAAGTAGGTTTCAAATCAGATGAAATAAACCCCATGACTAAAAATGGAATTGATAGCCTCCAAAAAGCCTGTTCTTAAGATACCTTTCCAGTTCTATTGGTTCAATACACCCTGTAGACAGTGGACCAGCAGGAGTTTTTCTATTGTGTCCCTTGCCCACCTCTAAATCCTTTCTTTAGGCTCCAAAATCAGAAGGAGAATGGCAGAACCACATCATCTGTGGGTAAAGGACAAGCAGGAGGAGGTCCTGTGAATTAATCTAGGAAATACTATTTGAACATGTATCGGTGGGATTTTTTTAAACATTATTATGAAATCTGTTCTCTACCCTAGCATGAGCCATCCTTCCCCTGCAGTGTCTCTGTGATGAGGAGCCTGTGCTCACCTGCTTCGCCACACTTACAGGGTGGCAAAAGCTGCAGTCTCACTCTTGGCTCTCCCTTCACATGCCAAGTTGTGTGCTTGAAGTGTTTCAGTTATTCCGGAACAAAGTCTGGGAAATAATGCCATATAGATGCACTGGCCTTTTTGCAGCTTGAATATTGTACTTGGCTAGGATATGGAGCAATTTCTCAGTATACAGCATGAATATTTCAGAGGCCTTGATTGATCTAAAGAAAGTTCTACCTAGATATGCTAATAAAGGCAAGTCTTACTTTCAGCACCTTACCAAACTACAGGAGGTATATGTCTGATCCTTTGAATAGGATAAACTCTGAAAAATGTAAATAATTCACAAATTCTAAAATGTCTCCTTCATCTAAATAATATTTTCCAGTGTAGCTGTATTTAAAATTGCAAATTAGTGTTATAGATGACTTCCAATTTATTAAAATGTCTACATTGATAAAACTGATGATGAAAAACTTTGGATCATAAAATCTAGCATATGTTGAAGCTGGCATCTTAATTCTAGCTCTAGTACCAGCTGTGGAATCTATGCCTTTGAAGCACTCACAGCTGGGGTTGAAGCTTGTCTCTGCAGACAAAGAAATACACTTTCTTAAAACACTGGCTTTAAATTTGCTGTAGCTTAGTTGGAACTCGAAGTGTTGTTTTTCAATGCAGAGAGATATCTCTGTATCTACTTTAGAGGCAGGTGATGCCACATCTCCAGTCTCAGATGTAGTTAAAACCCACTTCCACAGCAAAAGTAAGCCACCAGCTTTAAAGCACAGGTTGAAATTCAGTTTATAGTTATGTTACACTTAGGCACAAAGACCCTGACTTGAATTTGAGCTCCTTTCCCATGCAAAATGTCATCTAATCAATTGGAATATTTCTAATGTGTCTGTAGCCCTCCATCTTGAATTTATATGCCTGCAGCTCAGCAGGATTTTTTCCAGAACAAGCAGAAAATAGGATCTCTGGGTTCAAGCTCCTTGGTTTAGCACAGCAGGGCATTCTCTGCTGAGCTGCCCCTACCTGTGAGCACTTCAAAGAAGCAGTCACAGCAGGGGCTGTGGCTGACATCAGAAGTGGTGGTTTGATCTAACATGGGAGATTTCACCAGTCTTAAGCCTTGAGGACAACTTGTTCATTTAAAAAATGTATTTTAAAGTGATATATTGCATGGCTGTTATTAGGCCATGAAGAGAGTAATCACAGCTGTGTGTTCCTTCCCTCTGGTCAGCTTTGTGAGAAAATGAAGTGAAAAAACAGAAAGTAGGATGCACTGTTCCAGAAACTCTGCATTAACCCCATTTCTGTGCTGCACTGCAAGAGCGAGAGTATGTGGGAGGGTGAACCACAAAGGTTGTTTGTGCCCTTTGATGTTATTTTATGATGTACAAAGGGAGTTACATTTGAGATATTGTTTTCATTTGTGGTCTTAGGTGAAAATATCAGGAATAATGGGTTATATCTTTGCTTTTGTACCAGAGGACTGACTGCAGCAAGGTTTTGATAGGTTTTGGAAATACCTTCTTATTTTTCTTATGAAAGGAGAGTAAGCATGTGCATCACTTATTTTGTATTATTTTACTGACTATAATTCTGATTTAATAAATGCTAAGTGACTTTGTACATATGGGATTTTTCCAGCAAAGTTATACTGGGCAGGTCCACAGCCACGTGTTTTGCTGAAGGAACTACAGTAGTTCATTCAGTGATTAATACATTTCTGTATTTACAGAATGTGTGTCATGGTGTAAATCAACACATGACCATTCTTTTGGATTTTATTAAGCATTCAAAATTATAGACCCACACTGGGTGAGTCCTGCCACTGATCAGTCATGGAATCATAGAATATTCTATGTTGGAAGGGACCCACAAGGATCACAGTTTAAAAACCAAGGGTAAGCTAGGATAGAGAGCTGTCTAGCTACATATTTGACATCTATAAAAGCAATAACAAACTGTATATAAACCTGTCAGTACCTCAGAAATGGTTCTTAATTTTCTAATTTATGTTTGCCCCTTCTTGTTTGTAAGTCCAGTGCCCCGTGAAAGTATGACTTCCTTAAACATGAAGTGTGTTTTTTGTGATAGCTCATAAAATGAGTATAAATGAAGCCTTCTCATTTAGCTAAACCTGAGCACACCCTTTCCCCATGTGAAGAAGAAAAATATCTGCAAGTGCAGCATAGGCTTGATTTCTCAGACAGAATTACCTGATATTGGGTATTATACACAAATCTTTTTTTTTTCTCTAAGGAGCTGACCAGCTGATCAGCTGGTAACCCTGTTACCTGCCAGAACACAAATTTGTGCTAGGTTTTATGTCAGTGCTTCTGCACACACACAAATTTGATTTAATGCATAAAGCCTGCTTCCATATATTTAATTTACCAGAGGTACTTCAGTCAGGGTGAATCTGCTAGAGCAAGTTTTGAACTGAGAGCCTTTCCTGCTCATGGAGGTAAATCCTCCAAGATTACTTTCATCCAGCAGTGAGCTGCTGTTGGTATGTTACTCTCAGTAGTGAGCTGGGTATTTTAAGCTGAGTTAGCTGTTTCTGTACAAGTCATGGTAGCTGTAGGATGATTCTGCAGTGTCATTTTCTTGGTATCACTGGTGGCCCAAGGGCCAATTCTGTTTAATATCTTCATTACTGACCCATGTGGCAGAGTGCAGCCTCAGCAAGCTTTCAGGAGATGGAAAACTGGGAGGAGCTGTTGATACAGCAGTCAGCACTCAGAGGAACCTCGAGAGGATGGAGAAATGGGCAGAGAGGAAACTCACAAAGCTAAAGAAAGGGAAATGCAAACTCCTGCATCTGGAAAGAAACAACTCCATTCACCAATATGTGCTGAGGCTGGAAAGCAGCTTGGTGAAGGACCCAGTGGTCCTGGTGGACACTAAGTTGAGCATGAGACAGCAAAGAAGGCAAGATGCATCCTCAGTGTTGCCAGCAAACCTGAGGATGGCGACTGCACCAGTGAAGCCCCACCTTGAGTATGGAATTTGGGGCTAACCGGTAAAGAAAAAGCAGGACTTGTGAGGTGACCAGTAAGGGACCATGAAGATGAGCAAAGGACCAGAATCTCTTTTGTGTAAAAAGAGCCTGAGAAAGCTGGTATGGTTCCCTCTGGAAAAGAGAAGGCTTGGGGGGGATCTTATCAGTGTTTATAAATACCTGACAGGAAGGAGTAAAGAGGAAGCCAAGCTTTCCTCTGTAGTGAGCAGTGACAAAATAAGAGGCAATGCACACAGACTAAAATACAGGAAATGCTGTTTAAATGCAAGAAAAAATTTTCTTGCTCTGAGGGTGGTCAAATGCTGGCTCAGTTTTTTCATAATCTCTATCCATGAGGATATTCAGAACTCAACTGGACAAAACCCTGGACAAGCTGTTCTAGCTGGTCCTGCTTGAGCGGGGAGGCTGGACAAGGTAACCTTTGGAGGTGCTTTCCAACCTCAACCAGTCTATGAATTACATATTACATCAAATCAAAACTTTCCAACTGTCAAAAATACATTTTTGTATTCATAATCAGAGGATCTGTTAATGGCATTAAATTGTGTTTAAAGGAAGGCCTTGTGGGGTGTGCTCTCATCATTTGGGAGCACTGAAAGAAATGTGGAAAAAACCAATGGAGAAGAGGCAATGTGGAAATGCAGGCAAAGGGTAGAGCATGAGAAATAGTAAGGAGAAAGAAGGCAAAGCTTTAAAGTCTGAGACACAAGGATCTAAAACAAAAGACTGATTTGGGGAGTTATTTCCCTTTGTCAATTTTAGTAATTGCTCTCAATTACCTAAGACATGTTTTGAAATAAAACACACATTCCTGGCAGCATATGAATTGTTCTGTTCCTTATAACTGAATTGGTTTGCAGCAAAGTGAATATATTTCAGTGCTGAACATTTCCTTTCTGTGTGTGCTGTTGAATCCTGATGCAACACATACACTCCCAGGCAGCTGGTATGAGTCAATGTGCTTTAGATGTTTGCTACAAAGCAGAAGAGGGTGGGGATGCTAAATGCAGCAAATGGACAGTAATTTTGTGATACTACCCAGAAGCAAAGCCACCCCAAAATGAAGATAAAGGGATTGTATCCATGGAACAAAGTTGCAACAGCAGTGTAAGTGGTGACTGTGAGGTAACCTGAGCAGAAGTTCAGATACTTGTTATGGGCAAAAGACAAGATGCCTCATAGTAGAAGAAAGATAGGTCACTTTGTTAGACAACTAGATTTTCTTTGGGGAAAATTTCTCAACAGCAAACACAAAGTTCTTTTCAGTCTTTGCCTCTCATTTCTGTCTTAATATTTTTGCAGGGAAGCAGACATAAATTTGGAGAAGTATGCAAGAAAAAAATAAAAACACATGAAGAAAATGAAAAGTTATTGAGTCCATCTCCCAGATGAATTGTTAATTTTGGATGCTTACACAAGAGAAGTATTTTTAGGGATAATGTGACACAATAATAATTTTAAAGTCCACTTATTATCATGGAAAAAATCCATTGGCTCCAGATTATTAAAAACATATTCTTAAGCTATCCACTAATATATGACTCTGGAACTGCTTTGAAAAACTTTGTGTTCAAAGTCCTCAGTTTAAAAGAAACACAGGAGGCAGGTTCCACAGTGAAACACATCTGAGTGGGATTTGGAAAGCTTCCATTCCTTGCTAGGATGCGCTACTGAATCTCTATATGAGCTCGGGTCTGGTCATGCATTCAACGTATTTTAACTGGCTTCAAAACCAAGCCTCACCTTTTGGCCCTGCTAGAGGTTCCTACAAGCTGAGTCTAGAGGGATACATCTGTTTTTCCCAGGTATTGGAAGATCCTTAGTTGCATGTGTGAAATTTGTTTCTGATCTCACGTCCTCCTACACATCCCCTCAAAGCATGACTTGCATGGGGCTGAAGGCCCTTTAGCCTTTTTAAAAAACCCTGAAATGCCCTCCTAGAAGGACAGATGAGGTTAATTAACTCAATATTTAGAGGTTTATATTCAGTTTATATAGAAGCAAGTGTAGTGGAATTTAAGTCACCTTTCAGAAATCATCCCGGAGGGAGGGATTTGAGAACTAGGAGATAGTGTAGGACATAGCAGTTTCAGAAAGGAAAAAAGTAATAGGCAGTAACAAATTAGAAGATGAAGAAAGACTGTGACTGATGCCATGTAACCCTTAGCATGAGTGAAGCATAAAATTAACATCAGTAATCAAAGTTGAATGCAATAACAACTAAGTACTGAGTGGCAAAGAGAGGTTGGCAAATATTCAGGTACTTACTCCTTGTTCATGGTTCCTGAGTCAGGGAAATGAATATGTTCAAAAGGGTCTGTGATGAAAAAAATAAACATACAGTTTATTTAAAGACTTAAAAATCTAGATGTATTCATTTTCAGTACTATTTAATTTTTTTAATAAGAATTTTTGCTAAATTAGAAAAGAGCTCCTCTTGAATTATTCTCTATTCTAAGGAGCAAATGTTTCAATTTTAGCAGGTGTTAATCTGCAGGTGTTTGAAGATATGATGATGACTCTGAGCAGCATCCAAAAGGTTTAGTATGATCATGTTTTTAAAAGTAGCCTTAATGATGTACATGGACATCATTAAAAGTAGCCTTAATAATGTTCATGGAGAAATATTCATTTATTTCACACATTGTTCTACCATTGCTGTCTGTGTAGTCAGCAATGAAATTTGTACATATGGATCTGCACTTATATGAGAATTTGGGAAGTGAAATTTATATTTAAAAAACCAAGCATAATTTTTGAAAAGTATCGCTGAAAACCAAATCCAAACACTACAGGTCTGTGAAACTCCTTGGTCACAAAAGAGGAAATTAAAATACTTATGTATACACAAAAACCAATACACATGCACATATAGTTTTCAAAAGTTTGGTTTTACTATTTGGTTGAAGAAATCTAGAATTCTAAAACCTGTTTCAGAGTTGTCAGCTCCTGTATTACCAAGACTTTTAAACTGATGACTCAATCAATTTTCCAATTGTCTGCTAGTCTCTGCCTGATAATTCCTAATAGAAGCTTCAGTAGTCACATAATTTAGACATAAAAATAGAATTTATAACTTTTCCATTTACTCTGTCTATATCACTGTCCATTGCCATTACTTTCTCTCAGCTTAATAACTGCAGTGAGAGTAAAAAATAGTCTTATTGTCTGCTCTCCTAATGTGCAGCAACATGTCAAATGGCAGGGACTTGCAACTGTATGTATATCAACTGTTTCTGAGCTTTCTATTATCCTCACTCTCTTTTACATTTTCTTTCTAACTGGCCATAAATTCACAGACAAAAATTCTTAAGCTTTCTATTTACCCATGAGTGTGCTCATTCAGTTTATTTTAAAATGCTTTAACCCAGTTTTAGCTGTTGCTGAATTATATTGGTTATGAACCAAACTGTTTTATTTTTCTAGAGTTAATTTTCTCCTGCTGTTATTCTGTATGGATTGTATTTATTCTGTGTTTTTGGTATTCTTAGTAGATTTCTAGAGCAGGTTGCTCTTTCTCTGAAATCACAATACTGGGTTTGTGATAGTGGAAATTGCCAATCATGGCTTGTGAATTGCAGTGTTGGTAAGCAGGGTTGGTAAAGCAGATGAACATCTGAGAAAAAGAGTTCCTTAATTACATTTTAAAATTATGAAAGAATTAAACTTTTGGAAGATGTGCAAGAAACAGCACTTTTCTCTAAAGAGTTTCTTTTAAAAAAGGTCACCAAAGAGTTCTGACTTCTGTTACCACATACTACAAGAATGAAAGCTATTTTTCCTGCCTTAAATATTGAACATTATGCTTCAAACATCTAAAAAATCCTTTGTGTTCTGAAGAAAGCTACCTGAAAATTTGCTATCAAATGTGTGATCGCTTTTGAAGCAGTTCGATCAACATTTTCTTTGTGTCTTTGCACTTGTTGAACCTATTTCAAAGTATTCAAAGATGGCATGAGACAAACTGTAAACTTCTAAAAACTCATAGTATTGCAAATGACTGTGTTTTTATGAATTTAATAATTACATAGTTATGCAATAATGGCTTGTTATGAAAATTTATAGGCATTTTGATGTAGACTGGGTCTTAAAATGCAAGGTCTAAGTTAGAGGGAGAACAAAAGAGAAAACTTACATCAAAAAACACTTTATTTTTCTAAAGCTTGCTTTGAGGGTATTAAAAGTGACAACTTCAGTAGTGGCAATGAGAAATGTGGTAGGGAGGATTCTTTGACTACATTAGCAGATTCAACTGAGAACCCTATTTAGCTGAATCACAGAAATACCTCCTTATCTCTTATAACTTAATATAGCTGGAAATCACTCAGAGTGCAGAAGTAACACTATGCTAAGTTCCTCTACAGAGGTGTTGCGATAAGCCACTTTTCTGGCAGTTTATGCCTACTGAATTTGGGAGTCTGCCTTTACTGTGGGTGTGGAGGCCATTGGAAATAAAATCCTTGGAATAAATACGACTAGTAAAATTACCAATCATGTCTGCTATTGATTAAGAAAAGGTTTTGCAATCATTTAGAATAGCAAGCATGGCCCAGATTGTAAATGCAGATGTTCCATGGATGAAAGGACGAGTAAGTGACAACAAATTGTAATTCTGTGTCTGCTTTTCATCAGCAAAACAAAATCTTTTGCAGACAAGAAAAATGTTGGGACTTCATGATGAGCTTTACACTGCCATTCTCCCTTTGCCCATCAGACACAGGAACACAAGGACATGCAGCACATTGTGCAGGAGTCAAGGAGATTGGCTGCTTCTTTTGGCTAAAACCCTGTGGTACAGAGGCCCCTTGCCAAGCAAACTCAAGCAGGGCACATTCTAGTCATGCCCCTGTCCTTAAGGGACCATCTTAGTCAAAATAACAACAACAAAAATATCCAGTCTCCCATAAACTAGGCTCAGAAGGGATGCTTCTATGCAACTTAAAAGGAAGCAAGAAAAATAAAAGGCCCCAAGCCACCAAGGGTTTGTATAAAGCGTAACTGAGGGTAATGAGAAAATGAAAATAAGCTTTTATGTGCTGTCTAGAAAATTGACTACTCAACATATGAAGAACGGTTAAAAATTCCACCAAGTACTATTTTCCAAGAACAATAAAAAATGATCAAAACCTTTCAATTATAGTTACTTAAATGAAATTTCAAAATGAAAGTCAGGGAAAAGCGAAGATGTGTAGCTTTGCTTTTGATTTAGCTCTGTCGCACAAAAGGCAGCAGATTTCCTGGGGCTTTTACTTTCAGAAGAGGGATGTGCAGTGCAAACAAATTTCAGGGCCCTGCAGGAAATTTCATGAGTTGTTTGTCCAAACATCAGACTGGAGCAAATCAGAGGAACCTGCATTATCCTTGGGGTGACCCAGTATATTAAAATGCTGAGCATTTAAAAATGTTTCATTTTATAACTGAGAAGGTCTTTGTCTGTTCATTTGGATAGTTACCGCAAGTTTGTTCTATTAATATCTTGCTAGACAGTACATCCTTGTTAGTGCTTTAAGGTTTTTTTGCCATTGTAATTTGACTAAGAAGAGAAATATACAGGCTCTTCAAGACATTTAAATTTTCTTTAAAAACCCCGAACAAAACCAAACCCAACAGGAAATAACCAAAACCTACATGGCCTTGATGCAGAAAACCCCCCAGTTTTCTTATAATCAAATGTGAGTTAACAAGCAAGTAACTTGTTTCTGAAAATATTTCATAACCTTCCAAAATCATTTAGACACCTTAGAAAACTGGATTTGAAAGTCCTGCTGACAGCGTAGCTGTATTCCTTGTCAAGTACTACTGAAGGAAGAAGTGCAGAGTTTGATTTTCAGTTCTATAAATCATTAACTCAACCTATAAATAGCTAAATATGTCTGCCAGGGGCCAGATCTTCATGCTGAGACTATGACACAACAGAGGCATTGTGTAAATTTTCACTGGTTGCTGTTGCTCATTAGGCCATCTGTATTCTCGCATAAAAGATTAATGGAAATGGGTAAAAGTTGCCATAGACACTACTATACTCCTGATTCAGAAAATCAGTTGTGAGAGTACAACTAAGGTGTGGGAATTCTTGGGAAGTTTAGTTTTTATGCTGCTCAATCTCCTTCTGAAGTGCTGTATACCCACCAGCCCCGTTGTATATGGTACAATAGGAAACAGTGGTAGAAACTGAAGCAGTCATTTCACCAGCAAGTGAAAAGCAGTTGTCAAGAGGCATTGTCAAAATTTTTTTCAAAGGCTGTCTTTACAGCAACAATGAACAGTTGTATGTAGGAGGAAGTACTTATTTATCTGATTTAAATGAATACAAGCTGGCTTCACTAATTTGTTTCTGGCAATAATTAGCATGTTGCTCAATTTATTTTAATAGCACATTAATTTGATTCCTGATCTTGCCAGAAATGCAACCAGAAGCATCATAGACAAAATATCTCTCTAATAGAAGCTGCCAAAGCTCTCTGTAAAGACATTTATTAAGGGAACTATTTGCATCAGTTTATTAAGTGTAACTTTGTAATGCAGTTCTAATACCTAACTTTCACCCAGAGACATAAATTAGTAATGCAGAAAAAACATGAAGTGGAATTAGGCAGAAAAGTAAAGTTGCTTTATAGGGGCTCTACAGATTTTCTTAATAGAGAAGAAAAGAGTTAAACAAGGCAGGCTCAAGGTTTTGCTCTATGTCACCACCCAAGGTGTCAGGCTATTTCTAGGACCCTCAAACCATGAAATTCACAGGTTTCAAGACATCTGCTGGAGCAAAAACAGACTGTGGAACACAAGCTAAACTTCAGATAAAACTCTTCAGCAGAAACCTTTTAAAAGCAGGGTAATTCATAGGAAGAATCAAGGACAACTCACAGAAGTCTTCCTTCATGGAGTGTTGGTTTGGAGCAAGCCCAATGCCCAGGTGGTTTCCCTTGTCAAAAAAAAAAAAAAAAAAAAAAGAAAAAAGAAAAAAAAAAAAAAAAGCAGCTTTTCTAAATGCTCCACCCAGCTGTCTGAATATTAGAGGCACTAGTAGGTTGAGCTGGTGCAAGTGGACAAATATTCTGTGGGGTTTTGATGAGTTTCCTGTGGATGGCCACGACAGCCCTGGCACCAATCAGCTCTGTGAGATTGGTAGATATTCATCCTTTCCACTTTAAGAATCTACCTCTAAGTGAAATAAGACAGACAAGATGTTCTCTCATTCTCATCTGCCTTGACCCATATTCAGCAGCTCTGTCTCTGTGGCAATAGCTATTTCAAATGTTAACACAGAAAAATTTTTGTTTCAATAGGTTGCTACTTAATTTTAGTGGGGAAAAATATATCTCATGTTTTTAAATTTTCCCATCTTCTAAAGCTTCTCAAAGAGCTTGCACATTATTTCAAGGTATGTTTAACTATTTTCATTATCTATTTCTCAAAACAAAATTAATAATTTGGGAACAATGTGCTTATTCTTATGCTGTGGCTTCAAGGGATTTCAGTGGCTCTTTGTAGCTATGTATAGGACTACTGTGGAGAACATGAAGAATATTTTTTCCTTGTATTTTAAAATATACAACCTGTATGTAAATAGAAAATATGTATGAGGTTTCTAAATATATACTTCATTAAATATCTTTCTCCTACTAAAAATAATATTTTGTAAAAAAATGTCAGTGTTGCTTTGGGAGAAAAATGTATATCCTGAAAACATCAGTCCATAGTATACAGGAATGATGTCCCAGCACGAAAACATTGTCAGCATTTTAGAGACCCCAGAAACTAGAATGCATGGGGCACTAACAGAATAGCTCCAATAGATCTTGTTGATAGAATTTCCAAAACAAATTCTTCTGTTGTAAGCTGACAATAGCTTTTATGGTGGCTTATTGTGTTTCTCAGGAAAAAAAGGGTATTTTATCTGAAAATATGCTTTCCATGCAAGAAATCAGTCAGAAACAGAATATGTATTTCCAATTCTCAATCAGATCAGCCTATGACCCACAAACCAATTGATATTTTTTCCGTGATGGAAAGCATTCTATATTTTTATTTGGGATTTTTAATGCAAACGTTTGAAGCTGTAACATTGACAGTACTCTGTGCATAAATAAAATATTATCATTAGAATGTTGGATGGAACCACCATTATGGTAAATGAACACATTTATAATTATTATCTGTAAAACTGCAGAGTGCCAGTTTACCATAAACTGGAGTCAACATGAGTCTTAATCTTCTCATTAATTGTTGCTTTAGAGAATGAATATGCACACTATGGCTTCCTTTGAAAAACACTTCTGCAAATTCAGTATCTTCTTTGTTTTATTGCTGTACTATGGGCAGTCCTTACCCTCCTGCTGAGGAGGAGTAACTACAGGAATTCTTAGGAAGAGTTTTGATGGAGTGATGATACTAGTACTGTCTATTGCAGGATGGACCTTTGTGGTGTGTATTGCAGAAATGCCTCCATATCTGCTCATCATTGCTTGCTTTCTGTTCAGGTCAGGGCTTCATCTGACTGAAGCAGTAATAACGTGACTTTTGGTTTTGTTCCAGAAACCTGTTCTTGCTCATGTTTTGCAGAACAGAAAGTTCTGGAGCTGTGAGGCAGTTTCTGAGGGACTGTGTTTTTGTGCTATGCTTATGACTCTATAACTGTGGTATCCTTTTGCTGAGACTTATTTGCTTTAATTGTTGATAAAAATATTCTCAGTTTATCTACATCTACTTACAGAGTCTGGTAACTCTGGGACCCAGTAATAGTTCAACTGAAGAAAAAGTGGGGGAAAAAAAAATCAACCATTTTCAAACAGTTTGTTTTTAAATTTTTGAAATGAAACATTCGTTAGACTAAGTTCAGAAAGTCCACATAGGTACCATTTATAGACAAACTTTTTGATTCCAAGGGAACAGGCCTTCCTGAATGACTTTTCATGCAAAATGTTTGTGACAAATATGTGTCTTTTTTATTGCTGAACAATAAGTATATGCTACTGTTGTGGAGTGACCAGTCTCCCAATTTCTTTGTGCAATCATCATTCCAGCAACAGACATTGACAAAAGTGAAAATGTGCAAGCACTGAGCTCCTGTTTCAATGAGAGGAATTTGAAAAATCTCACTTCCCTAGAATATTTCTCAGCATCTCAAAATGGTTAGCTTTTAAATTCCCTTAAAGTCTCTTTTCTTCAGAAAATGTTGTTTTAGCTTTATAATTAACATCAGCAGTACTTTGCCTTTAGTAAATGGTACATTACTGCTTTAATACCCAAGCTGTTCACTGTGAGAAAATGTCTCATTTACATGGAGGGACTCAGTGGCCATGTCTTTGTGCCTCTGAAAGCGCAGCATCCCAGGACAGATGTAAGCACAGCATGGTTCACCTCCTGCAAGCTTTCCATCTGCATGGCTGCCTTGGTGGAGCTGCAGGCTGCCTGTGGGACAGGCTGCATGCACACGAGCACGCTGGGCAGCCTTGCACCTGAAAGTTCTCTTGTGCTGGCAAGGAGGCTTCCTGTCCCTGGTAAAGCCACTCTTGCAGGCCTCCCATACTGAAGAGCTGAGGCTTGATAGGGCCAATAGAAGTGCCCTTTTGTGAATTATAAAGACAAAGAGCATTTTTCTCTATGAGGTAGAGAGAAGAATGGGTTGTACTTTGCCTTTTCTGGTTTGGCGAACACTGAATTTTCTGTGTTGCAGGACATTGTCTTTTCTGTTTATTCCCTTTTGTTCTTGGATGAAGAATTAAATGTCCTACATTCACATTTCCAATTTACTTCAATTAATTTCTGCATCTTCTGTTTTTCTTTTTAGTCAGTTATCTTACTAGTCATGACAGCATGGGAATATCCCTCACATTCTTAAATATTACAGCACGGGATGAAATGCCCGAATCAGAAAACTGGTTTTCTAACAATACAATTATGATGAGAAAGTAAACAGAGGAAGACAGCCTTTACAACAAAATTTGAGTGATCAATGAATTCAGCTTTAGATAAATAGAATGAAAACTTGTTTTTCCAATTTCAGTGAAAGGTTATAAAAATATTTAAAAGTATGAGTGTTTAGCAGGAACCTTCTGTCTCACCTGGGTTCATCCAAACCCTGTGCTGAGGAAAGGAAGTAGTGAATGGGCAAGACCTATTATTTATTCACTGTTTATGCTTGTGCCCTACAGATGGCATCCTGTCTGACAGACATTGTCCTTGTATTTTGTTCAATGAAAAAAACCCATAATGTTTGGCTGTCCTTTTTTTCCCAAGTTACGTTTTGATTATGGATAGTTTTATGGGTAAATCCATAATGGAATTTCTAGTATATGTGGAACATGTTTATTCTGCATCTCTTCCCTGAAGCAATAATAAGGTGCTTGTAGCATTACAGAACAGTAATTAAACCTTTCTAGGAAGGTTATTTTTCAATTGTTTATAGACAGTTCTGACCATACTCTTGCTTGTAATACTGCTTTGAAAAGCAAAGTATGCTCCTCTATTTACAAGGCATTTTGCTGACTTCTCAACTTTCTTTTTATACATTCGTCAGTGTCACTTACAAGGCCAAAACCTCTGGTATGAAATGCTAATATAAATAAGGCTGGTGTACCTGATGGGGAAGCTCGGTGTACAGTTTGCCTCTGCATTTTTTTGGATGGAGGTCTTGTCCATAATAAAATGTCTATGTGTTATCAAGGTCACAGACTCTGCAGTAGTAAATGAACTCTGTCAATATAAATGAGGTTAAAACATGTATTTTTAATTCAAATGCATTCTACTTCGAAGCTAAATTAAAAGACCATAATTCCAGGGAAGCCTTATGGGAGCCTTTGTTTGATTACTGGTTAGGTGAGGTTGCAGTACAGTATTATTTTTCTTGGCAAAATGAATTTTGCTGCTTTTGGACCAGGATATTATACTTTGATCAAATTTATCAATATTTTTGGCTTGCTTTCCATTGCAGTCATCTCCTTTTCTCCAAGTTGATTAGAAATGTGATATTTGCATATAGCAAAAGTGTCTGTCTCTGAGATACAAATTTTACTGAAACAAATGATAGAGGTTTTGACTGGTAACAAATCAAGTTTTCATTGATAGTATGCTGATTATGCTTATTTGCATGGGCTTTGTTTTGTTTTATTTTGTTTTTCCAGAGACACAGACTTTGAAATCTGCATACTGTGCTGTCAAGAAGTGTGACTTAAATCAGACGGAAGTTTTAGCACTGTTTAAGAAATAAAAACCTATCAGGCCTGCCGAACAATGGAAGTAATATCTATTAATATTTTATTCCAATTCAGCTTCCTATAGATATACTAATAAAATCAGAACAAATCATTACGAGCTTAGCTACTTTCAACTTAGGTAGCTTTTTGTACTCATCCTATAGGTTTAAATAGAAGAGTTATCAAATATGGTTTTGGGTAAAAGTGACTGACATCAATGCATTTGTGGAATAAGAATTTTCAGGTTAATTTCTGTAAATTGCAGAGTTTTCAGGTTAGTTAGTGTAAAGAACATCTCTCTAATCGAGTTTCAGGTTGGGGAAAAGTTCAGTGGTACATTTCAAGTAAACCCAAAGATACCTTTGTGAAATATTTTGAAATTCCCCAACAACATGGACATGCTTTTGGAGCAGAATATCCCCTATCACAGGTGTGCCTGGTATTAATGTGGGACTGTCAAAAGGATCAGTAAAGCAGTCCTGAATCCTCTGCCTCAAAAAATACTCAAACCCTACTTTATTTCTGCCTCTTCCAATTCAGCTGATGTGGTGAGCTAACATTCAGTGTCTCATGTCTAATTGGTACATGAAGGATCAACTGAGTTGTTGGGGCGATTCCTTTCCTGTATTTTTTATTTCCCTGAGCTTCAGTCACAATCACACTGTCCAGGTATTACATTTCCTATTATGTCTTTTCAATTTTCATAAAATAGATTCAACCTGGACTCCAAGTTCCCAAATTACAGAGATGACAAGCACAATTTCTTTTCTTCTTGTGCCAGCTATGTAATGTTTGCATGTGGAGGGGTTTCAAACAGTTAAAATTAGCCCACCTGTATGTTGTGTACCTCAGTATCAAGTACTGAAGACATAAATACAATATTTCACCAGTGTAGCACTGATTTAACACTGTCCTTCATGGATGCCCAGCTCTCATCCTGCAATAATCTGTGCAGTGCAGAGGACCACACTGATCTTAAGGCTAAGGACTTTCAGCCACCCTGAGGAGCATTGGGCTTCTGGTGTGACCTGCAGCTGGAGAAAGGGTTAAGCAGGACTTGCTGCCTGTCCAAAAGCCACTGCCCACCTGGCACCTTCAGCCAATGCTGAGCTCAAAGCCCAGCAGGAAGCACCATCAGGAACCAAGCCAAGCCAAGACACTGTGGACAAGACAATCACTTAACTTTTCCTTTGTGAACTGTAGGGCTTTTTGAGCTGAGCTGTCTAGTTGAGAGCTCACTATCTCTCAGTGGGTTCCTGTACATATCCCTAGTTCAGCTGTTTTCTGCTGGAAGTGGCACTTAGCTGATATTCTGCTCAGAAAGAAAAATCAGTGGCTGAGACTGATTACTGAGCACTGTTTTGATTTTTTTTTTTTACATGACTACCTTTTAATTTTAAAACATTTTCTTAAAAAAATTAACATATCCCATACTTGTATCTGACCCAAGACTGAATATTTCAAAATTTTACTTTGAATTGAACAAATTCAAATGTGAATTGATCAAATTTAGAAATAGAGAAGTTAGCAAAAACTCACAGTGAGCTGAAAAACTTAAAGACCTCTGCACATGCCTATACTTTTTGTAAGGTACTCTTTTAAATTTAATCTTTTTGTGGTTGGCCATATTTCCTGGAACAGGTTACTAGAGCTAAGCTTTCAGTTAATAAAAATATTTTTTAAACTTGTTTAGAAGATAAAAGTAAATTCACTGTAGAGCTTAGCAAATAGTTTCTCATTTACATAAAAAATGGTAGAAAACATCACTAGATGTGCGGTAAATGAAAGATATTAAAGATATATGGTAAACCATATTTTACCATGTGTTAAACTATATTTTACCATGTGTTTTAATCTCTGAGAGATTATATGAAAATTCAACTTTAGAAGAGATTTCTGGAAGTTGCACTGTGTGTATTCATAATTCAGAAATGCTGTAATTTCTGTGTGAGCAAATTTATTCAGATTTTTCTTTCCCCAATTTAATTTCTTGTTTAGATTAAAAAAAAACCAAAAAAACATCAAGATGCTTTGCTAGGTTCATTCAGTGAGTAGGATTTGCTCAGAAATAATTTATTCTTTCTTTGCTGTTAACTTTGTCCTTCATATTTTTGTTTTCTGGTTTTGGAGACCTGCTTTTAAGAATGAGTATTTACTTGACAGATTTCTCATGGCATGATTGCTGTGGTATCTGAGTGCTTCATAAGCATTAACTAATAAATCTACACAGCACCCTTGGAAGGTGAAGGCATTCTATTAACCAAATTTGACTGATGAGGGACTGAGGGATTCAGGTAAAAACTTCCATTAATTTTGGGAGCCCACTCAGTATAAGTCATATCTCCCTGTTTCTAGACACTTTCTGTGAAGCTGGGATTTAAGACTTTGGAAGACCCTGGAGTACTCTGCAACGAGGGGACTTTTCAGAGTCAGAGTTGGCAAGATTCTTATAGAAGTCACTCAGATATCTTGCAGCTCAGGTCTTCTAAGCACCTATAGATCTATGAGACTACTTTGCAGAATCTTTGAAATACAGATATTTTTTGCCAGTAGAAAAACACCATATATATATATATATATATATATATATATATATATATATATAAGCACCACTTTTCTATCACAGACTTTGATTAAACTTTGAGTGCTGGAATATAAGATTTCTACATGAAACAGTGAAAATTATTCTCACGTGGTTAAAATGTATTTAAAGATGTGCATGGGCAAAATATTGTAATAATACTTAGTATCCACCTTGGAAATAACTGAGTCATTTGGACCAAGGCAGGAAATCATTAAAATCTTTTTCCTGGTTTTCTCTGAGTTTCTAAGTGTAATAAGAATGTAAAATGCATAAGAAATAGATTAGTAATAGCACATACAGAAATCTGATCGTATTTTAGTAGCACCAGGATAAAGAGGATTCTCCTAGTGAAATCTCTCTATTAAAGCTATTAATCATGTTTGCATATATATGCATGCATATATATGGTGCAGCACCTTTTGTTTACACTGACTGGCCAAATGTTAAATGCAATATTTAAGATTTTATATTAATTTTAATTAATTTAATTTAATTAATTAGGTCAAACACTAGTAGTCCATGAAAACTTGTTTGATATTGTTTTATGTTGCAGCTAATCAGGCATAATATACAAGATCAAAGACTTCAGTACTTGGAAAATAAATACTTACTACATGTAAGAATGAATTGATTTTTATGCAGTGAAAATGACATGGAGAAAACAGAATTACTCTTCTTAAATTTTAAAATTGTGGAAAATGTGTGTTTATGCCAACCTGACTGGAGAGGAATTTAATTTCCCTACATCAAGTTTCATCATTAATTAATTTATTTATAAAGTGTACTAATTGGGAGGCTCAGAGGGTGATAGTTCTCCATGTCTTACCCTTCCACATAGCTAAGATCTGTTGCTTCTGAGGGAGTTGAGAACCTTTGCCCCAGTCTGCACCAAAAAAATTGTCGTGGCAAAACACTTATTTTCAATTCTTTACAGACATTTTGAAAAATCCAGAAGCAGGAGATTTGTAATCCTTATCTTAATGCAGAACTACAGAGCTTGTGGGGGATGTGCATGCAGGTCCTGGTTTCCCTGGGGCTCATAAATAAAAGTCTTGACGGATACTAATCCAATTCAAGGAGTTCAAACCCAGGAAGATACTCCAGTCTTATTCTTCCTTTCAAACCATGATTACAAACCAAAGAATTTCTTCCAAGAGATGAATTAGTTCTGTTCTGGAGAAATGTATCTAATCTCACTTTACAGGTTCAAGGTGTTAGTAAAGCTAAGTTGTTGAAGTATTTAATTGGTGCCATTTCTCTGAAATTTCATCTTTTGTGAAATTTCAGCTTCTTTGAAGTTGAGTTGCCTAATTTCCATTTCTAGTCATTGGATCTCGTTATGTCATTGTCAGCGAGGTTCAAAGGCCTCCCACTATTTCATGTATTCAGGATCAAGCACTTATTTTCTAAGTTGAGCTCTTTAAGACTCATATAATGGGGTTTATTTTCCCTATCCCTTCCTTCATTATTTTGGCCCTCCTTTGAACTGCCTTTGCATTTTCACATCTTTCATCTGTGGACAACAGAGAAGATACAATATTGTTTGCACTGGTCTTACTAACACTGGATGTGGGTCCATAGCTGTTCATTGACAGATCCTCTAATTAGCCTGTCATTGTTGGCAAAGTCTATTATGTACTGTCAGTGCTGCATACAATCATTTCCATGCTAACTTTTCTATAATGTTTCTATAATATGCAGAGGAAATATCCCTTTAGGACTTTAGTTCTATATGATGTGCTCATTATTTTGCAAGCAAATCTATAGGTCAACTTTGCATATTTATTAACTCTCTGCATTTGCATTATATATTTAATATATTGAAGTGCATCTGTAAATTTTTTTAATCTCCAGTATGTAGTTCTGTCCTGTATACTACAGAAAAGGTGACCTTTCTACCATGGGAGTGCAAAAGCTAAAAACACCTACTATCATATTAAATGAGAGCAAAAGTGTTTAGCAAACCAAATGAGAACTAGTTCTTCAGAGTATACCAGAATAGGAAGTGTGTCAATGTCTCTTTTGTTGAGGTCTCATGTGTGGTTTCAGCTTTTTATTTTATTGTTCATATTTCTTTTATTATACGTTTAGTCCTTCAAGGCACTTCTGGGCCGTTAGTAAAGCAGGTTTCATCTTGGCACATACTTCTCATTGTAAACATGGTCCATCCTGCTGACTGGGTGTAACTCATTAGTGTCCTCCACCAAAAGCCAACCCTTCACAAATAACCAGTGATTTCTGAACCTCACAAGGTGGCAGAGGAGACAAATGCATTGGAAATATTTTCTAGGACTTTGATGTTTTGATTTGAATGATTGTGTCAAATAAATGTGTTTATGAATGTGTGTCAGGAGCACACATCATTGCACTTTACTAGTACATATATAGCTTAAATGCAGGTGGCTACTTCAAATAGCACATAGAATGATTCCCAGAAGTGCCTGTAATGAAATAGGGTAGAAAAGACCAGTTTTTTTAAGAGAGTTGGTTGCATGAAGATTTCTCTGAAATAGTCTGCAGAGTGAGAACTGACTTATAGCAATGAACAGTATTGCTGGAGGAAGGCTGAACACAAGCTACCTTCCAGTAAATACTTTGTTCCACTACTGCTGTGCTTATGCAAGGGGCTGATTTGGATAATACCAATTTTTTTCAGTATATTTTTTTCAAACAATAGTTCTGGACACTCAAATCATCATTTTTTATAAGTGGTTGGATTTTTTTTAAATAACAGATACATCTGTTTCACATAATGCAATATATATTGTTGGGATTCTCAACTAGAATCTACTTCAAAGCATAATACAGTCACCAAAAAGAAAGTTCCTTAGCTGTGTGCCACAATAAGGTTTCATAGTGTTAAGTACTCTAAGAAAAACATCATCTTACAGACAAATAGATAGACTGTGATTATCAATTTCTTAGAAGTTATTGCTTTTGATAATTAATTTCTGGTGTGACTATGTTTTCTATTATGAAAAGAAGCATAGTAAAGCTTCACAATTCTAATTCATTTTTACGTCTTGATTCTCCTGTCTTTAAAACTCTGTTTCTACAACTTCCTAAAAAAAAAAAAAAAATCAGGATGCATTATATAAGGAAAATAAAATAAGAAGTAATGTTTATCATATCTTCAAGAGAAATAGTTTTATTGAGATTCAGATAAGCTTTTGTTCTTAAAAAGTATTACTCATATTTGTCTAGACCTTTCTTCCTCATTCTGGTTTACAGGAACTATGCCAACTTAGATTTGGCTTGTACACTGCATATAAACAAACTTTTATATAATTGAGACTGGCAGAAATATTTGTCACATTTTATTCTGATTTTACATATTTGATTCCAAACATTCTGTTATGATGATTGAAATGCTATCATTGCACTCTTGCCAGTTCTCATGGGTGAGTCTTGTAATACACTATATTTGTCTCTAACAGGCCACAGCCCCCAAATCACATGGTTATGTGAGATTCAGCTTTCCTTTAAATGGGAATTATGTTTTTAACCCTCAGAGAAAAAGCTTGACTATATAAAGCCTATACTTTTAAAAAATATTCAAACACTTCTGTAATAAACAATGAGAGTGTTTTTTCCTCCCCCCATCCAAAATACTTCTGAGTTCTTCAGCTCTTGAATGGCCTCATTTAGCAATGTTGCTTTGAATGTCCATATTTGATGAACAGTGAGTTTTTTTAAGCACTAATTGTCTAATAACAAGATGACACCTATATTATTTTTACTTTTAACCCAATAACTAACCACCCAAGGTCTGCAATGTGGACCCTTTTCCCCCAGTTATAAGAAACCACACAAAACTAAAAGGAAGAAGGTGAAGAAGAAAGACAACTCCTTAAATATTCTATATTGTCACATATATATTGCCATATACTAAAATCTTAAGCTCCAAGTTTTTCACCCTGTGAGATCACACAATACTATTGAAACTACACGCCCATAACCGCAGTGTGATCAGTCAATTTCGGAAGCCTGTTCCACAGCCTCAGGTCAAGTGTAGTGCTTGCTTGAGGGTCAGTGCCTTTTACCACAGAAAGCCTAAAATGCTCAGCCTCCAGGGTTCCAACAAGTGAGGTTGCCTGCAGAGGTAGTGACCCCTACTGCATCCTCCCATCTGGGCTTTGTGGTGGGCAAGAAAGTGAGGGGTGGCATGGGGGCTTGAGCATAGAGCAGAGCTGAGGGTCTGAGGTTAGAGTGGGTTTATCTTGGTGTTTTTTATATAGAAGAGTAGGGATAAGCAGAAATAAAGGTTTGGAGAGTGAATAAGAGGATGAAGGATGGATTTAGGCAGAGTTGGAGACTGAAAATCTGAAAAGTTAAGTTTAAAACTATTCAGTTTTACCCTACTAAAATTAGCTAGCCTTGACATTTTGTTGCTTTTGCTTTGAATCAGCCTGCATCTACAGGCACCTCTACATTATTCAAGTGCAACCTATTTTGCAGTGTTTTCAAAACAACTGTTCCTAAGAAATTGTCAGAAAATAATGAGGATCTTTTGAGCCAGCCTTATAGCCAAGCATTCCTGTAGCTGAGGAGTTTCTGTACTAGAATGAATAATTTCTTGTTGTCAACTTGACTTAAGGGGGACAACTAATTGAAATTTTGATAGAGAACAAATTCAAGAAGTTGTAGATTAATAAAGCTAACAGTTTAAATACCATGTTATGCCTCTACCCAAAAAGCTGCCAAATTGCTCAAATTTATATGAAATTAATAGTAAAGAAAGAATAAACTTATATCCCCCACTCAGGAGAGACAAAACTATCTAGAGATTGTATAGAAACAAACATTTTCAGCTTTAACATTCTTATTAGTTGTACATGACTGTGACTCAGGCTGAGCAATTACTTGCACATTCAGTCTATTTGAATATCACAGGGGACAATTAACTTTTTTAAACACATCATTCTGTAATAGATCCAGAGCTGTGGAGTTTGTGGTCTCAGATCACTCTTAACACGTCTTTGTGTTTGCATGAAATTTCACTGACTTTGAGTGCAATGCTGCAGCATGACTGAAAAGTTTTAGGCATATTTTACTGTGCTCCAAACTGTGGGCTGTATGATAACAATTTGTTTTTCCTGATAGCTGCTTATTCAGCAGAAAATTTAAGTACCTGTTTAACTACTAATGTGAAGCAGATGACTTGTTGCTTGTGAAACAGGAAGACAGATGTGAAACTGGGCATAAAAAAAGTCTCTTAAGAGAGGTCCATTTGTCTTCATTTTTTGGAAGAAAAGTCTGTCTTTACAACAGATTACATGGGTATGGCTAGAATATTTAAAAAATTCTCACCTTTCTATAGAAAACAGTATCATTACTTTATCATTCTAGAGAATCCTCAGTTTCACTGTGAATTTTTTATCACAATGTCCACAAGATTTGACTTTTCATAACTTTTTTCCATCATTGACAGTTCTTTGCCAAAATATGGCCCAAGGTGGATGGGGGTGTGTTTGTGTTGCCATTAATATTTGCATGCTTTTTAAATGATCAAGTCTGGTTTTCCTCAGAAATTCAAAAGAAGAAAATTACAATGCTCAACTTCTTCTTTCTCATTAAATTACTTCCCAGCAAAGATCCTTATATAAATTTTGTTGCAGGTTTGTAGGGAGCAAGAATTTTTTCTAGAATCTTATATGAAAATAAGAAATTGAAATGTAGAATGTTAGGAGAAGATAAACAAAATGTATGTTTTATAAAAATAAACAGGAACAGCCTGTATAACAAAGTCTGGGAGGAGATTCTCCATACTAGCAATGAAACTAACAGGGAAAGAGGACTTATTTAAACTAAACAAAATTGTCACAGAAACAAGTGTGTATGAAAACATACATTTGACTAAATTTAGTCAAATGTTAAAGTTAGAAGGTTATATAAATGTTAAATTTAGATGGTTATATAAATCAATGAAAAGAATTTGTGTAGCATATTCAAAGAAGAAAGCAGCTGGAGGGAGAAGATGTCTTCTTTTAAATTGAGAGAAAAAATCCTATTTCACAAGAATCAGTTACCTGCCTCTGAGGTGAATAAAACCAGAGTTCTATGAAGTGCTTTGGAGCTGGGGATGCACAGCTGGGGACACACAGGTGTTGGAGATCCAAATTCATCCTCTAAGGCAGAAGAAGCAAAGCCATATATTGCACTTAATAGGAGGGAGGCCACCAATATTTACCATTTTTTTTTACTCTTTGAACTTCCTGGAGACCTGCTGGAAGCAGAGCAATAAAAGAATTTGTCACAGAGAAAAATGAAGGGTTTTTTGGTACTGCAATAAATATGTCTCCGTACCACCAAAAAACTCTGATAAATAACTTCTTAAAAATTATATCTGTCATATTTGGCATGATATTAAGAAATTTTGAAATATGCAAGTATTCTCATTTATGTATTTATTTATTCAATCTATTTAATTATTCTAGAATTCTAGAATCATAGAATGGTTTGGTTTGGAAGAGACCTTAAAGATCATCTGATATGCTGAAGTAAAAAAGGTGTTAAAAAGTCTAGTTTCTTTATAGAAAGCTCAAAGTGAGTAAAATAGTCTACTCCTAAAAATAGGAAATAAATGCAATACTTATTAGTACAAAGTTAATAAATCTTAAAAACACTTAGCTGAGTGAGGATGTGTCCTGCCCTGAACTTATGATTGCAGAACTTATGAGATAAAAATTTCCAAATAGAGAAAAGGCACATGTATAATCACTTAAAGGGTTGGAACTATTTAGGTGGAATGGTTTTTATTTTTATTTGGAGAGAGGCAAAGTCAAGGCAGAGCACAAAAGGAAAAAGTGAAGATGCCAAAAATTGCTGTGACTACAAAAACACAAGCCTGGAGAGAATTTGCAGTAGAGTACTGACTATAAGTGCCTGGTTGTTGCGAGACATCATTACTGCTTTATCCCTGAAAGGCTTAGTAAAAAACATGTTTGTACCAAAGATCCCAAATTCTGTTATTTTTGTCAAAATCCAAGGTAGTATCTAAGCTGCTTATCCAAGTAAAAGAAGATAATACTAAGTTAAATGATCTGAAATTTATTTATGCAAATTTTGAAATTTATCCATGCGCGTATATATATGCATAAATTAAAATCTGATACCACCAGAGTGCTGAGTATTCCTTTCTTACCACTGTTTTCCCCTCAGCTCCCCTTGATAAAGGAGTAACTTCCCCCTTTTTCCAGGTGTCCTTGACTCAAAGTGCACATGCTGGGCCAAAGAAAATGAAGCAACTTTTCTACTTGCCCAGATATAACTTTGCAAAGGATCAAAACCTTGTAAACAAACCTATAGTAATTGTGAACAAGCCAATTAAACAGTTGCACATTCTGTAACCGAAAGGTTTTGAGGCTGGAAAACCTCCTGCCCTCCTGAGCCTTGTAACTGCGGAAATGAAGACATAAAATGGTTGAGTAATTTCACTCAGGGTCTAGTCAGGGAATGTGAAGTATCAGTGCTTTGGGAGAAGCGACTTATGCAGGGACATCTGTGTGACATTTAAGAGCAATAATTTTTTTTTTTTTTTTAAATTAAGAAGAACCCTCCAACAAACATGTTTTGTTCTTTACTTCCCTTTGAAACTTCTTATTCATTCTTTTTCTCTCCTTTTGATGTCAAATCAGAATTTAGGCTGGTATTATAATCCTGAAACATCTGGAAGTTGGAAATCCAGAAGGAAAATTCTTGATCTGAGTAGTTAGGAGATCAGAAAATTATTAAATGTTTTTTCACTTTGGCTTTCAAATCTGGGAAAAAAAAGTACTTTTATGCTTCTTACACCCTAGTGACATAATGTTGTCGTGAGGACATTCCTTCCTACCATCACTTTTACAGGAAACATAGTAATGGAAGCTGATTCCAATTTTTCAGAAACACTATTTGGTGCCCAATCACTGACTTTAGTGTTAGAGGACTGTGTTCTTAGAGTGCACATCTCTGACTCCCCCTGTGCAGGAGTCTTTGATCCTGCTGCCTCATTTTCAGTGGTATTTACCAAAGCTGATGCACTGGACTTGTAGAAGAAGCAAGGAAGACTTCAATGTAAACTTCTTATTATTTAAAAAGAAATATTGGTATTAGTTATTTTCTATTTTAAAACCTGTCTTACGAAAACTGACAATTGACGGTGCTTTCATGTGCTAAAATACCCAGACTGGCAAAAAGCTTAGAGCTTTAATTACTTCCATTAGAGAGCAGGTGTTAGTGGAAAACAAACACTGTCAGAGTAAACAGCTATTAAAAATACTGGAAATTCCAGTTTTAATGATGGATAAAAATAAACTAGTTTGGATCCAGTGTAGGTTTAGGCTAGACCTGTGTTAGAGGGATAAGGGGATGCATAGATCAACCTAAGGTGAGGTTATCATATGGCATTTGATATTGATGTTTTGGGGGTAGAGATTTAACTCTCTCTCCCCGAAAAATCCATGCCTCAAATTCATGGCTGTAGACATTTCAAAGTACTGAAAGTTTTGTATGTAACAAACCAATACCCCCTTCTAAAATGCCTTAAAATGTTCATCAGGAAGGAATTTTTTCAGAGAATACCCTGATAGTTTTTTGAAAAAGGTCAGTAGAAATCCAGTGATCAAGGCCATGTTTGTCTATGTAGCTCCTAAATTATTCTATCCTATTAATGCTTGATCTGAGAGTGGTTCATATTTGAATTTAACAATAAAGCAATGCAAGCTCATTTTCAAAACAAAATTATAGACCTCCTTCAAATAAGTAACAACATGTTCCCAACACAGCTTGTAACAAAACTGCCAAATGGTAAAGTAGGAAACATATTTAGTAAGGGCTGTGTACCGATATTAGACTGGAATTTACATCAACCTGTGTGTCAAGACAACCAGAGGTGGGAGATGAGGGAAAAAGGAACAGTTCCTCCTTCTTGCAGTATATTTGTGGGGGTCTCTGAAACACTGGGCATGTATGAACTGAAAAACACACATAATTGTTATAGTTTTCTAAAGATAAATCAATGTACCATGGAGTTACATAGTAAATCTTTGATTATATTATAGTCATATAGATATTTTAGAATGTCTAAAGGAAGTCTTAATAATTTTTTTTCTAACATCTTTTCTAAAGATGTTGCAAATGAACAAGCTGGAAAACTGAAAGCTACATTTTCATAAGAAAAAACTGAATTAAAATATCTGATGCTATCACATGAACAATCAAGTTCTAAGGGCAGTTTTCTGTCAAGAAAAGGGCAATAAAAAGTTTGAGCTATGCCATATGAAACTCACTCTGGGTTTAGTTAGTATATAGCATCTCTAAATCTCTCATTTCACGCTCTTCCTTCCTTTGTTACTCACCCTATTGCATCGCTGAGATGTCACGGAGCTGTGAATAATTGTAACACGACATTCTTTATTTGCAAAGCGGGGCCTCACTTGTCTGCGGCACTCTGTACTTGTTAATGGTGTACAAGAAGCTTCTAGAATAGCTATGTGGATAGATCCTTGGAGAGCACATCATAACTTTAAAAAATGTGTATTAAATTCTTCCCATTTTTAATTTCGTACTAAATTTAATTATTAGTAGGATTTCATCATGTCGAGTCATTCTTCAGAAAAGAATATCTGAGATTCAGCTATGCATGCTGGATTAGTGGAATTTCTATTTATTCATAGATTTCAAGACAGTCAAAATAGATGTGTATTTCTACAGGGATAAAGTAATAACATTTGCAACGCCTTTAGAAATTAATTAAAACTTCTCATAGGTAAATTAATGGAAGCAAGTAATGGACTGTGAAGACTCATGTTTTTAATGCATGTCCACAGTGTGGTATTTGGATGTTGTCCCAGTTGAATAATCATTTGCTCGTTCATATTTTCTATTTTTAAAATATTTAATATTGCTTTTTATCCAGACAGGAGCACACTGCTCTTTATTTCCACTGGTCAGGGATTTGAGTTTTGAGAGACCCATTTCTAAGTCGATTGCTATTGCACACCCATCTGATTGGAGCTACCTTCTTGATGGAATCACAGTAAGCTCATAGTTTTGTGTTTTGTCTCTGCAATATATCAAAAGGTAAGCTTACTTGATCTAATTTAATCCATTTTTAGGGACACAAAGCTGAGTTAATACAGCAGTGGGAATCCTGCAGGATTTTCGGACATATTTATATAATTATGAAAGCACAGGTGCATCTAAATTTCACCTGATTTAATTCTATGTTATAATAGGTTTTCTTTAGACTTATGTGCAAGAATGGAATGGGAAATATAAATAAAAATATATCCTTTTTAATATCAAAGGGAAACAGATGCCATTTGGAACAGACATTTGCTGGCATCAAATAATTATTGAACTTTTGAGGCCACATATCTCCAACTTTTTTAATCTGATAACTATGCAAAACTCTGGAAAGTTTAAAGAAGTGACAAAAATTGTCACGTGCTACAAAGCAAACTAATTCTAATTAGTACTAATGGAAATCAGTGAAATTTGTGCCAATTGTAGATAAGTAGAATGGAAGGAACAGTTAAAACTCTTCCAGTCTGAAGTCAGGATTAAACAATTATGCATTAACTAGGTTATGTAGCTATTAGTGCCAAGTTTCCTTTGTGAAAAAATACATTCTCTTAGGAGCTATCCATAAAAAAATTAGCATTATAGAATTCATCTCTTTGTTCTGTTGAAAAGTTACCAAAATAAAAAGTGAAGCCAGGTAGTGCACAGAAATCATAAAACTGTAATACAGTAGAACAATGTATGCAGATTGGAGTGCTAAGGTCTTTTCAGTCCTAAAATCCATAATAAGGGAGGTAGGCATGCTATAGGATAAGTAAAACCAGAGTAAAGACTGAAGTAGGATATTTTTTCATCTGTAATACTCTTTAAGAAGACTTAAAATTGTCACTGCCTTTACAAACCTTGTTAACTTCCTCCCAGTGAAACTGCAGTTAAGATTGCTGGGTTTGTTGCAGGATCACAATTTTAGCTGTAATGCCACTTTATCTTGCCAAAGCCCATTTTCTCATGTAGTGCACCTGCTTCATCACTGATGTCTGCTGAGCCCTGGATAGGGTGATTTCTAGATAAACACTACTGCAGAACCAGCCATAATAGTATGAAACTTATGAGCAATTGCTCTCTTGATATCAGGAAGAAAAAAAAAAAGGAAAAAAAAAAGATAAAATAAAAGATTTTTCAAAAGGGGCCCTCAGAAGCCATCTTAACCTGCCCCCCACTCAGCTGGACCTGGAGTGACTGGGTTGCTCCAAGCCATGTCCAGATCAGTCCTGCATGCTGTGCGTGCTGGCCCCAAACAGCAGCTGGACACCCGGACCTGACAGTGGCCACCCCATTTGCAGGGTCCTCAGGAGCAGCCCCAGATTTCCCCACCTCAGGCCCCCCTGCAGGGAGAGGATTCCACCTCAGCCCTCAGGGTGCAGGTCGGCCAGCGTCCATGTGGTAAAGCAAGCATGAAAGTAATCCTGACTTAATCTGGTCCTGACTAAATCTGGTCTTGACTAAAGTAGCATGAGATGGGAAGATGATGGAACATCATTAGGCAAACCAGTGATACTCAGCCTTCCTCTGCACCCGGCAGTTGCCAGTCATTTTGCTTGGGAGAATCAAAAATGTGCCTTGTTGACTGAGAAAAATGTACCTTTCTTTTGTGTTCAAAGAGGAGTTTAAACAGGTTGTTTTCAAGATGTGGAAAACCTTCTATAGAATCATAGAATTTCTAATGTTAGAAAAGATCTCTAATATCATAGAGTACAACCTTTAACCCAAAGCTGCAGTGTTCACCAGTAAACTGTGTCCCCAAGTATTTTTCAAATACTTCCAGGCATGATGGCTCTATCACTTCCATGGACAGCCTGTTCTGGTCCTTGAACACCCTTTTGGTGTAGAAATTTTTCCTAATAGCCAATCTAAACCTCCCCTGGTACAACCTGATGCCATTTTCTCTTCTGTCACTAGTCACCTGGGAGTAGAGTTCGACCTCCACCTGGCTACCACCTCCTTTCAGGGAGATACAGAGGGTGATAAGGTCCCCCTAAGACTCCTTTTCTCCATGCTAAACACCCACAGCTGCCTCAGCCACTTCTCTTAAGAGAAGCTCCAGCCCCTTCACCAGCTTTGCTGTCCTTTTCTGGACAATAAGTTTTTTCCATTTTCCTGTTTTTTTGTTATGTATTACCACTGTGTCATCACCTAGGTAGCAATGTGTTTCCCCTATGCAGAAGGGGAATTCTGGATTTGATGAATGAAACATTAATTTTGCTTTCTTTTTAATATATTCTTTCTTCTGGAGAAGGATATGTTGTACAAAAAGTCATTAAGAATTTGGGATTTCCAAATACTGCAATAAAAAAAACAGGTCTGCAGAATACTCCTGAATTTCTTCACCTTATTATTTTTACTTGTTCTGTGTTGTCACTTCTACTGAAGTGTTCTCCTGAAATACTGTTGATCCAAACTCTTTCCAGCTTCAAGGACTCCAGGGTCTGCTGGCTTCTGTCTGGCATCAGTTCAGTACTGCAGAGTGCCCTGAAAAAGCACAACCAAAGTCCAACTCATTCTTCACATCCCCTTTGCATTTGCTCTGGAGAGGGGAAGAAAGAAAATTAAGCAGAAAGAATGTGGAATGATTCCTATCTATGTGTCTTTTAATGCAAATTATCCTCTGCAATCTGGAGAAGAGACTTTTGTACCATTTTTTGTAAAAGAAAGAAGCACAGTCCCAGGCAGGATATATACTAAACCTAAAAGATATTCCAGCACAAAAAAACAAATCTAAGTCTGCTAAAGTCTTTCTGTTGAATTAAAATAATATTTTTTTCTAATTAATTAATGCTAACTCTAAAATATGATAGGTCCTATAGATTTGTCTTTTAAATAGCCATTAAGAGTAAAACCATAAAATGGAAAAGTGACAGAGAATTAACGAACAGATTTTTAGATCCCACAGATCACTGTTTGGACTATTAAAATAAACTGAAATACTGCATAATTTAAGATGTAGGGTTAAAATAATTGATTTCAAAAATTAAACATAGTTGAAGGGTTGGCAGGAATTTATTAGAGTTGAGCAGCATATGGCATTTTTAGAGAAATTTATATTACACTTTCTAGGGAATGTTACTGAATTAAATTTAATGAGCAGAGCAAATGTACTCATCTGTATGGTTCCCAGTGATTGCAGGTAATCTGAGAGGAAAGAAAAATAAATGGGCTTCTAGAAGTTCTAGTAATTTTTGCTTAGATTCTTCTTACTTTATTTCAGCCATCAAGAATAGATACAGCTCTAATCTAAGGCAGTCATCCAGGCTCACTCTGTAGTCAGTGAAGAGAAAGAGCTATCTCCAGAGAGCTATTCATTCTATCTTAACACAGATGAGATGAATTACCTTTTTTCAGTGTCCATCTCTCTTCATTGAATTCAGAGGAGTGTAGATGGTTAATTTAGACTAAGGACACAGTTTATTTCTCCAGTCCTTTGTTCTCTGAACTATAGATGTTAAGCATAAAGATTGGGCTGCAACAATTCAAGGCTTTTAAAATTTTTTGACTGTAGGAGGCAACCCAGTGAGGATTTCATGGTTAGTGTCTCTGGTGGCATCAATACAGCATCTGTCAGCAGGGCTTACCTGGTGACTGTGTAACTTCATTTGTGGCTGCTATTCCAACCTCTGCAAACACAGCCAAATGCCTTCCATTACAGAGTCTGGTTCTTGTTGTAACAAATCCATACCTTCATCTGGACTGTCACATAGCCTGTACCTGCAATGCCTTCTGATTTGGGCCATGGAACAGGTGACAGAAAGCACTTGGTTGAAAGCAGAGAAAGTGAAGAGTCCATGTGGCTCCTCCATCTGCTACCTCGTTTTCTCACTCCCTCACAGTACAGGTGCAGATATTTTCATACAGGCTGTTGATGCAAACCTCCTTCCATATTTTTTGTGTGTACCATGAAAAACAAAGATTACAAATGCTAATCACTAACACTTATCAGTTATTTTATTTTTCTTTTTATATCAGGTTTCACTTGTGGTGAGAAATCAACACTTCATCTGTTGGTGCTAATTAGCTTGTGTCATGATCCCCACAGCAATATCACTTCTGAAGCATGATTTTTAGGGAGTTGAGTGAAATGCCAGATGTCAAAAGTTCAGATTAAGACCAAAACCTGAGATTTAGCGACCCTTTGATACCTTAACATTCCTGTTTAAGCATCTGAGGATACTTAAAAAACCCAAACCTTCACCTTTAGTTACATTGAAATTTCTAAATATCAGTGCTTTAATAGTCTTTAAATAAAAATGACAGTGAAGCACGAATGGACTTTATTAAATCTGGCATATTGTGTTGATAGGGCAAACAGAGCAACACAAGAGCAAACTGAGACTGAAATAAATCAAAAGATTTCCTGAGTTAAATGATTAAATTCTTCCCCTCTCTATCCTTTTCTTCATGTACATGACTCAAATTCAGTATCACACATCAATATACCAGCAATTTTTTTTAAAGGAAGGGACATATTGGTAGGCAGAAGGAATACCACTCTCTGTGAAAGAGTATTACAGCCCTTATTTTGAAAAGATGTCCAACATTATGCTTCAGGGCTTAGGTTGTTCTGTTTGTATTGGTAACTGGGGGTCTGGCAGAGACAGCATATACTTTTTCTTGATCCAGCATAGAACTTCTTACTTTGACTGCTTGGATTGCTGATTGTGCAAGTTGAAAATTGAAGTAGAGAGAATTGAGGTTGTAAGAGGGGAAGCAGGGAGAAAGAAATAACATACAAATTGAGTATGAACTGTGGCCGTTGTGTAACAAATGAAAAAGGAAGCATAACTTGCATCTATGAGAGACAAACTATCCTTTCTATTACCCCTTCCCCTCTCTTGTCCCACAAAATGCACTTATAGTTTGGTTTCAACAAGTATTACAACTCTACAATTTTGATATGTCCATGAGGGAAATTGCCTCAGCAAGTGATGTCCGACTCATGTTACCCACATCTCATTTAGATTTAGTGATTTCAAAATTATATATGAAAGCTAGTTTGTGCTTTTGTCCTCTGGGGCATCAACAAAGATTTTTCTTTGCATTGCATTCCTCCAGAAAATCATCTCTTTGTCATCTCGATATGACACTCAAGCAGACAACTAATGTATCTGAGATCCTTAAGCAAAATTTTCATTGCCAAAGCTAAACTTCTGGGCTTAAGATGGAAATTTTTCTTGTCTAAGTGAGTTTAACTGCCAATTAGTACTGAGTTCATGCTAAGTTGTTGTGGTTCAAAAAGTATCTTAAAAAGATATCTGAGTAGAAATCTTGTGCCAGTGAAGCTGTCTTTCTCTTTATTCATCTAGACAGGAATACAAGGTTCCTTCATTATGGAGCTGCTATTAGTATCTGAGCTAAATAACACAAATACACAATATCTGAGCTAAATAACACATACACACAAGGCAGTTTTGAGGATGCTCTTTACACTTCCTGTCGGTCTAAAGAGATCTTCTTTCTCCACAGCAGCAGTTTTGAACACATTCACAGGTAACCTTATTTCCAATGCCCTGACCTTATTTCTGAGGTCTGTCATCAAGCATTAATTCATTTTATAGTCCTTTAAAAAGCTTTAATAAATAAAGGTAAAAGGTTAGCAAAGCATAAGTGAAACTCATAGATAATACATATCTGGTTTTGCTTTAGTTGTATGAATGGGAAATGAGATGACTGGAAACTCATCAGGAGGAAGAATCAGAAAAAAACCAATGATTTAGGGGTTTTCACAGGCAAAGTTTGAAAGGCATTTAAATTCAAAATAGACCAATAGGTTTCTTTTAAAAAATGAAATAATTTAAAATAATTAAAACTTAAAATATATGTATTTATCTGTCTTATGTGATTGAAAATCATATAATAATATTCACTTAACTCATTCAGAGTAAGAAAATAATTCTGCATAACAGACATGATTATAAAGAGATGCTGTGCTTTAAAATGGTATTTATCCTGCACTAAACCTATGATCAGAAACAGGTTCTAGTTTCCATTGAGCTCCCTCTTTGAAACTTGTCTCTAAACTGAAGTTATTTGCCTTTATAATGAAATGGTGATAATAGTGATATTCAAGTTAGTATTTGAAGTTTTTGAGTACAAACATTTATTTTTTTTGTTTGTTACCCAGGCACTCTGATTTTATACTGCTTTTGCATGTAAACTGTCTGGCTTTATCTGCAGAGTACTATTCTTTATTTATCACTGTACTTGAGATTCTAATTTTAAGCGATGTTCGTTGTTAGCCTGAGAACCAGGCTTCTTTGGCAGCTGTTGGCTCCCAGGTTTGATTGCAAGAGCCACTTCTGCAATAGAATTTCCATCATGTTCATGACTTTACTGCTAATTTGTATGACCTCAAGTGACTTCATATTTCTTCTTTGGGAGCTCTTGTTTTATCACCTGAGAATTTAAGAGCTAGTTTTAAAGCTGGTTTTATTCCTTCTGTGCTTTTTTCATTCTATAAATAAGTTTTCTTTTATGTTCATTTATGCAATTTTATTAATTCCATTTATACATTTTATTTGTTGTTTATTTTTTCTCTTCCTTTAAAACTCTTAATCTTTATTACACCTGTTAAAATAATTTTAAAAATTATTTTTAAAAATGATTTTTTAGGGAGTGCTGTGAAAACAAATCTGGTTTTTTCTGTTTTCAGCATAAAATTCTTCCTTTAGTTTGGAGATAATATTTGTCAAAGGCATACTTTTTTCAGATATCCTTGGAGGGAATGCACCCTTATCATAAATTGCTGAAACAGAACCAGAAAAATCTTCAATGCGTGCAATACCTATTTGCTAGCATTTACATCTCATGACCTCCAGTAAAATGAAGATGGAAAATGTACCAGTAATCACAGGTGTGTTGAAGTACCACTTGATTACGGTGTTGCTTTCTTGATTTATATGTCCCTTTCTTAGTTTGCCTATATTGTCTAACCTATGCATGTAATTCGCACTTTATATGAAAAATATATGTAAGTATTTAAATTAAAAATTCAGAACTGTGTCAAGAAAACTACTTTTGGGACAAACCCTCCAACATAAACAAAATCTATATTTAAAAGACTGTCTTCTCTTGCAAAGAGGGGAAAAAGATGTAATAGTGACATTTGGTGTTGTGCAATAGGAAAAGTAGAAATAGGAGGAATGTACACAATCATTCCTCTCATGGACTTAAGAAGAAACAGTGATGCCAGTGACTATTTCAAAATGAGGAAAGAAGGGCAAGGATTGTCAATATGTGTAAGACTTTTATGAAATAAGAACTGAACTATTCATTATCTGGATGAAGTAACACACAAATTTTGGGATACTCTTACTTAAAAAGAGGATGAAGGAATGGAACTCACGGTTTTTAAAGTCCTCTTGTTATCTCTCAGAGACACTCATAAGTTAATTTAACAGTGTATAGCCATGATAATTTTCAAAACTTGTATGTGCTGACATGTAACTGGTTTATCTGTACTGAGCATGTCACAGCCCACAGCAATGTTACCCACATTAGTAACTAATACACTCAGTGCAACTATTATGCCAGTAAATTTTTTAGGATTTGTCTTGTATTTTCATACCTGGTGTAGATACTGAGCCACTAGAAATTGAATGATTCCATATATACTGAAATATAGCTGGTATGGATCACTCATTAAAATAAATCATGTTATGGAAGGCATCCATAAGAGAGAGAGAATGGATGTAGAAGAAAAAGCAGTAACAATGTCAGTTTTAAGAAAAATCTCATTTTTTAAACTGTGATAAATTTACCAGTGCCTTTGGCCAAGGGCTACTCAAAAGTCTCAGGCTAATAGGAGTTGAATGGCTCTTCAGCTCCTGTACTGGACATTAATATTTGGATTACAGGAATCTGATTCCTATCACTAATATTATCTGTTCTTGACAGCCTTGGATCTTTGAATCTTCATTGCAACAAAAGAAAGGTAGAATCCAGGACGAGACCTGATGTTTACTGAAGTCAGAAACTTGTTAAGACTCCTGCTAGGTTGAAGTGACGGTGTATTCTGTTGCACTCTTTTCCTTCATGTAAAACTTACAGTTTTATGGAAATGGTAATGCCAATGGATTTTCAAATTCACTCTGTCGGTTTTAAAAGGTCACTATTTATATTATTGAGCATTGTACATTCCATACAATTGTGCATTCCATACAATTTACATCATGACTCTTCATAACTTCAGTTGCCACTTTAAGTGAAAGTATCTCAGATCTAACTGGCCTTTGATAGCTGTTAAATCTTGCATGTTGCAGGACTCCACTCAGACTATGTTCTTCTCAAAGAGATTCAGAACTCTGGTTATAAAAACTTATTAAAATGCAGAGTTGAATATATTGTCAACTTTTTAGTTGTCTTATTATTCTGTAAGAATTTGATGTCTTCCTACACAGTTACATGAATGGATTGGTTTTCATTTGAAAGTAGAGTTTCATGGTGTGTAGGTTGCTTTCCTGAAATCTCTGGAGCTGTCAGGTTTGTGCATCCTGTGTCTATGCTACTAAGCAAAGGAGGGCCAAGAAGGGGCCATTTGTGCTCAGTATAAATGCTAATGACTGGATCATGTCTGAATATCTTAGGACTTTTCTCCCCTCTAGAAGAGCTGTCTTGAAAAGAGCTGGATGGAGTGAACTGAAGCAAAGACAATGCTGTCTAAGAGTGACATGATACCGATGTTTGAGGATTCATTCCCTCTTCCATTTGTGTATTTTGTTTTCTTACATTGCTTGCTCAACTTTCTAATGAAATCAAAGTGATTTATATGTATAATTTATTATTGAGTTTTTTACTATTACATCCATTACAAAAAGAACAAAAGTATTGTAAAATCAAAGACGTAATTAACTTACTAGATCAATGATTCCCATTAGTCACATCAGCAAATAGATTTAGTGGATAACCATTTTTGTTTTGATTATAGGGCTGTAGCTGAAAGATACTCCATCATTTTAATTCCCTCTAGATGAAATTTAAGGAAGGACTCCCAGATACAGTGTTTTAAATCATGAGGGTGCTGATCTGGTGAAAGTATCTGCAGATCATAAATTTGCTCTAGATTTTTATTCTTAGAATATGAGCTAAGGGATAAAAGCTTGCTGAATTCTCTAGAATAGAAAGGTTGTAAAGG
The DNA here is from genome assembly GCA_013401135.1 of Cettia cetti. Lineage (NCBI taxonomy): Eukaryota > Metazoa > Chordata > Aves > Passeriformes > Sylviidae > Cettia > Cettia cetti. The sequence goes on from VZUI01003031.1 coordinate 45,667, forward strand.
AACTGTGAACCCTCTTTGATTTCTCAAAGAAGTTGCCTTGTAGAGTGTGGCCACTTGTTAAAAGGTTTGTAAAGCTGAATACCTGTTATCCTAGAAGAAAAAGCATTGTAAAGATGGACACTTTTGGAAGAAGAAGTGTAGGGATTTGAGGAGACAGAGTTGTAGAAGGAAAATGAGAATTTTTAAAGCCAAAGCCTTGAAGGTCCAGGAGCCATTAAAAAAGTTGTCTTTATTTCTATTTATGATAAAAATCTGTGGTCATAGAGGGCTATGCAAATGGCATCATTTTAGTTCTATCATTGGTGTTCCTTTATTTCTGGTAAAGATCCAGTAGTCTCAGGAGATCTGTGTGCAGTAGAGATGCATTATTTTTTTCACAGATTTTCTGAACTATGTAACCAACGCTTTCTCAGGAAAAATCAGATGAGAAAGCAGGCAATGGGACTTGGACAGGTGTCACTGCTACATTTTTGGAGACTTGCTTTTAATATCCAAGTTGGTGCCCAAATAGTCTGTATCCTTCCACTGCACAGTTTGAGTGTGTTTTGCTGAAAGCAGAATCAGTTCACATTGAAAAATCACAGATTGAAAGAGAAGGGTTAATATAGAGATTATGTAGAGTAGTTATCATTTGTGACAAGTGATAAGAAGCCAATGAGAAAAAGTAACTGAACCTTTTCTTTCTTCATAAATTCATACGTATTTATGGGAAAAGGATGATTTAAAAGTTATTTCCAGTATCATGTATTGTTTTGTTTATGTTCAGCTATAATCCTTACAGTTTTATGAAAGTACCTCATGCTATGTCCCTTATTGTAAATCATCAATGCCATGATTTCTATGAGACAAGTAAGATTATCATATCCAATTGGTATCACATGCCTTTGCTCTGCATTATACATTTAATATAGTTTGATTTGGGGCAGATTTTTTAGAAACTAGTTTTTTAGTTATAGTAAGTGTGGATATGCGATATGTCCATTTGAGCTTTTATAGATTCTGGTAGACAGAAGGAATATATAGGAGGAAAGGATAGTAACACTAACTGCACCATTTTTAGTATAAAAACTGCAAGTAGGTCAAATAATTGCAGCAATTACTTTGGTTAGTTAAAAGTAGAGAGATGGAAAATTGCTTAAAAATATTTATCAGTTTAGAATGGGATGTGACAGAAAATATCCGATCCAGTTTAAGGATAACAAGGAGTATGAGAAGGTAGAATACAGGAATAACCTGACCAGAATCAGGCTTGGATACCAGTGATAAAATACTGAAGAAAAATATCATGGTAATGTCAGGGACTGTTAATGATCAGCAGCTCAGTTTTATTTCTAAACTGAAGGTGGAATGGTGGAAGGTGACTGTGACACATGGGGTGCACTTTGTTTTTTGTGGTAAGTGCTCAGTGTGTCTAAGCCTGACCAGGCAAACCTGCTATGATGTATTCTGCAGAAGGCCTGTGACAAACTCTGGAAGACTTGTGAGTGGAAATGATGACACAGCAATAAAGGTTCATCATTTTTTACTGCCTCAAAACTGCTGGTCCAGTGCCTCACAATAGTAGATTATCTCCTCAGCAGTAGTTTGAGCTGCTTTAAATATTCATCTTGCCTGTGCAGAAGAAAGGAAGGACTGCTTTTCTCAACAGGAGAACAGATTATTGCCTCAATCCTTCAATGCTTTTAAAAGACAAAGATGCAGCATATTCACTGGTTAAGCCTGGCTTAGCATGGCCGTGTCTGTGCTCCCTTGTTTTCTAGTCTGCCTAAAAGAAGCCATAATGAGGAATTTAGAAAGCTGAGCAATAACTACTAAAAGGCTACTTGATACTTTGTTGAGGACTGTGCAAATGTGAGTGAGGGCTCAGGCTGTGTAGGCACTGCTTACAGGATCTAAAGCAAGGACACTGCAGAGTTTTATGAGCTGAACAAGGAGCTCAGTCCATGGTGAGAGTTTGAGACCATGGCCCTGGACAATCAGACTGGAAATGCTGAGTGGGTTGTGTTTATCTTCATTTGAACAGGAACACTTCATATTCTGACTGTAGGTTTTTCCATGCCCAATACTGTAAAGATTGGTGGATGTTATTTTCTTCTCTTAAAGGAAATCTTTGGGTTTAATAACATAATATGCAGGACTTTTTTGATCTTGAGGCAAAAAATTCTAATGTGCTTTATTTTCAATTCACACCTTTGCATCTGAAATGTGGATCCTTGTTTGGATCTTTAATCTGTAGAAATTAAATCTGAAAAGGTTAAGAATGTTGAGAAGATTCACCCATCTTTTTAAATTTACAAGCACACAGGATTCAAAAGTGAAATCCACTCACATCAGGAAGGGAACTTTTTCTAAGTTACACCTCTTGCTCCACAGCAGTGGGAATTGCAGTTGCAATTGGCATCCCACCCTCAAAGATCCATTAAACTGGATGTAACAGAAGTTTACAGACACAGAAGTACAGTTGGTTCTGTGGGCCTTGGTGCATTAATCCGTTTGATTCAAACGCAGTAGGAGAAGGTTCCAGTTCAGGAAAAGAGTTTACTTAAAGTCATTTAGCTTTTTAGAGACCTGAATGTGCTGTCTTTGCACAAAATGTTGGCTTTTTTTTTTCTTACTATAATTTAGATATTTGTAGCAGAAGTGCAAAAATATATTAATATTTTACAGAGAAAATGTCAAGAAAGAAAATGCTACATAGGTAAGTATTTTGATGGCAATTTTTAAATGTGGTATTGGAGATTTTATTTTCCCAAAGTTAATCTGGACTTGAAGAAAAAATGAAAAATGATCTTAAACCACTGACCATTCTGAGAGTAATTGCTTTCAACTGTTGTTGTGAAGGATTTCTATTCTCACTGTGTAGAATTTCATGTTTGTCGAGAATGCTAAAAGTTCACCAATCAAAATAAATTTTCTAAACAAATGTTTAATGTATGTTTGTTTAAAAATATAGGATTTCTGAATTGTATACCTGTATCTCTAGTATTGTACACTGGATTGAATGTGCCCCCTAACGTATTTCTATTTTTCTTATGAAATATGAGTTCCCTAGAAGAAAACATTTGAATACCTCCTATATGGCCCAATTTATGAAGCTATGGAACAATTAGTAATTTTCATTATTAAATGAGTTTATTTGAATTCTGTATAAGAATAGTACTTCATGAAGATAAAAAGATAGCCTACAAAACATAATTTGATATTACATATCTCAATATTACATATGAGATACGGTTTAACATGGAAAAATTTATTTATTTAGTCTTATTTCATTAGGCTGCTAAAATTAATGACAATATATTCAGATCAAAACAAAGTATGCAGCTTTTTACTAATACTATCCAATGATAGGAATAATAATTTAAAGCGCCAGTGACTATGTCAAATGGAAAAGAACAATATCAATATTTAAAAAAATTAATTAATGAATTCTTGTTGCCTCATTTTATTTTTGTTCTATTATAGATGCCTATTTTATTTTGCTTATTTCCTTGAATTCTTAGATATTCAATCTGCAGAAGACAATTTTCCCCATTTCTAATCTAATGACTTCATCTATCATTTCTGCTGTAGCTTCCTATATTACACTGTTGTTGTGGTTTGAAAGAAAACGAAGTGAGAGGCTCTAGACTAGAAAGACTATTTAATGAAAAGAAAAAGGAAAATAA
>VZUI01003044.1:0-16855 GCA_013401135.1 Cettia cetti
AAAAAAAAAAACAAAAAAAAAAAAAAAAAACAAACCCAAAAAAAACACTTGGTCTCAGGAATATAATACAGAGCAGCTAAGTTAAGCACATGTAGTCAAGACCTATATACTCAATAATTCCAAATACTCATTTATCACTATAAATGATGATAGATAATTCTGAACAGTGAATTTAAGAAAAAAAAATTCATATAATTGAAAATTTTACTTTGTTGTAGGGAACAGGAATTATCTGGCAGACAGGAAAGCATCTCAACAAACAATTAATTCAGGAGAGCTACATGTCTGTTCACTGGGAATTGAGAGTTTCATGTGTCTCCCTGACAGGTGGTACTTTCCAGAAGAGGTAAATATAACATTCTTTTACACAACCGTAGTAAATCAGTGGCCTAGGAATTGAGAAACAAATCCTAAATATCAGCAAATCCTGAAAAATTAAGCAGTCCTGAACATCAGGAATTTTTTAATGTAAAGTTCTCTTAAGTTGCTTTATACTCTTCTGGCCATAAAATAGTTTAAATTTGGAGAAGGAAGGAAAGGGAGAGGATTTTCTGTTATTAATGATGAAACTAAACTCTTGCACAAGTACTTATTTAGTGCCTAAAACCAAGGGTTTGAAGGATTTCCTCTTACCTTCTTCCTTGGAGACTGGTCCTGATGCTTTGGATATTCTCAGTCTTATCTTTACTTTTGAAGGTAATTCCCTGTCCCACAAAAAACCACACAATTACAGCACAATTTAGGATGGAAGGGTCCTTCAAGGTGTCATCTGGTTTGACTCTCCACTCAGAACAGATAACAAAAAAATCCTAAAACAAACCCCCACACAATGCCCACAAAAATATTAAAGATCTGGGATTTTTTATAATGGCCTTTGGCAGTAACTTTTCCAGTGTCTAACCAGTTCTCCTTTCACTTTTTGTCTCAGGAGAAGCAGTGAGTCCTTTCCAGATGTATTAACTCTTAGAAATACATCAGACTTTTTGAAAACTGTAGCTTCAAGATCTTTTTTCCCTGTTGCATTTACTTGTAAGGTTATTATGATAGAAAAGGAAATGCCAAACCCCTTGCAGGCAGGTAAACTATTGAATTCAGAGTCATGGTGCATTTATGACAGAGAAGCATCTGACCCCAGTTTTGTGCCCACAAATGACAGTTCTTCAAATACTTGCCCTGTTTATGGGTCACATGAGAAGTTTCCCATGTCAAGGAATCACAGTGTCACATATAATACCTGCAGGAAAAAAAGGTCAGTGTTAGAAACAGGAGTTTAGTATAACAAACACCACAGAACTCTGTGACTTTTGAAGTGACACCCTCATGAAGAAAAGAGTATGTTCCCCAGGAGATCCTTGATGCCAGCTGTGGCATTAAAGATGGTCATTACCTGTCATGTGAGAACTGAACTTTTCCATAGGTCAGACTCTTCTCTGTGGTGCTCAGTGACAGGAAAAAGGGCGATGGACACAAGGTGAAACACAGGAAGCTGCATCTGGATGTGGGGAAAATCTTCTTTATTGCGAGGCTGACGGCCCTGCAGCAGGCTGCCAGAGAGGTTGTGGAGTCTCCTTCTCTGGGGGCATTGAAAACCCACCTGGATGTGACCCTGTGCAACCTGCTCTGGGTGCACAGACCTGCTTTAGCAGGGGCTTGGACTAGAGGTTCCCACAGGGCCCTCCCAACCCCAGACACTCTGCGATGCTGTGAAAATAATTTCCATTTCTACAAAAATAATGTGATTGTCTCTAAAGATCACCTGTACCCCTCCTACTTGTGGAATTTTTGTCATTTATATCACAGCATAACCCCACTGTATCAAATAATAAAAGAAAAATCATCATCTCCATGTTAAAATTGGAGAAAGATTTTGAATAATTTGTGAACACAATTTTTTTCAGTTTCAGTTTCTTTTTGTAACAATTAAACTGATGTTCTGTTTTTACAGACCATTTTGTGAACAGCTTAACCCTCCCACTGTAAATATAAAAAGCCACACAAGTACAAATACATTGTGGTTTTATTAATTATTTTAAGAAAATATTGAATAAGCCTTTTTTCTCATTGGAAACAAATAAAATAGTTTCTGTAAAATCCCAAGTTATATCCCTTTGACTTATATCTGACAGATAAAATTTGTAAACTTCAATGTCTTCTTCAGGCCACATGCAACAGTTTATTATTTTCTTAAAACATAAATACACACTACAGTATTTTCTTTAATGATGGCTTCATAGAGGAAAAGGGCTTTAATTTTCCTTGTGACATAGAAAGTGACAAAACATCCATTATCTGGAGACAAAACTGAGGCAATTTTTTAATATGTTTGGGTTTTTTTAATGTTCTACACATATTCCCACAGGTTTCTAATAAGAAATTAAGGCATAGATGGGGAATTTACTTACCTGTATATTGTCCAACAACTGCTCTTCCAATTGAACTATTTTGATGATTAGTTGACTAAAGTCATCCAGCTGAATCTCAGTGTTTTTAATAGCTGTTGCCTTGAAGCTGTAGAAAATAAAAAGGAATTATCTCTAGTATCTCACTGAGGCTGCACATAAATGTTTTCTAGGGATCTTTGCATTTTTATTCTATTTACATTAATGCAAACAGAGAAAAAAAAATCTGATTTTGAGGTGTGCCTAATCAGTTATTGTGAGAGAAATTTCTTTGTCAGCGGTTAAAAACTGTCCTCAACTTTAGGTTTCAATAGTAACTCACAGAGAAAATTAAAGTAGACCCTGATTTATGTACAGTGTCATTATATCTTTTGAAGCTTACAAAATTACCAGATTGATCAGTAGCATGAAGGACACTGAGAGAAAGCCTCTGGAGGAACTTTACATGGTTTATGTGTCTCAGATTTTGTAAAACCTGGTACAGTATGACAGTAAGAGATTCTGTAACTCACAGTCCATGGGGTGGAGCCTGCGTTGCCCAGCCTTAAATATTAGAATTTAGACATCCAGTTTAAGATACTTACGCAGGCTCCTTTGATGAGGAACATACTATCAGGAGCTACTAATCAAAACCTATGATACCCAAGATAATTAGGATAAATTAACATCTAGGGGTCTGTTTCTCTGCACAAGAATTAGAGGGACATGCAGACTAGCTTAGAATATATGTTTAAATTCTGGAAATGTTCTCTTATGGCAGCTGAATCCTAATTTCAATTTAAAATGAAGAAGAACAAAAAAACCAAAACAACAACAACAACAAAACACAAAAAAACAAAAAACAAAAAACAAAAAAAAACAAAAAAAAACCACAAAAAAACCCCACCCCAAAATACAAAAATATTTAAGCCAAAGCTAAAAATTAACAACTAACAAATAAACAACAACCACAAAAAAACACAAAACACCCTATTCCAAAACCTAGAGTTTGCATATGTTAAACACATTAATATTCCTAAAGCAATTTCTTTGATTTTAGACTAGATTGGTAAAAATTACATTCTTTCAGAACTAATAAAGTATATGGTCAATTTGGCTTTTCTGCAATGAAAACAATAATTGAACTGTTAATCTGACCTTCATTCATCACCAGAAAATCTATCTGATTTTAAAGGGGAACAGTGTACACTGATTTAGAAAAGCCAGATAATATAAGACCAGGTGGTGTAAGTAAGGGTTATTAACTGCTGAGGAAGGTGTATTCCTCTTTATATCCTAAAAATAAAAAGGTGTATAGGCATATAAGCTGAATATTGATTGAATTAGTAATTATAAATATTTTTATTATTACATTTGGGTAGGGGAGGGAGAAATGTAAACACCTCCTCCCCACCAAAAGAATGACCCAAACCACAGCCAAACAACCCCAAGAGCTTCAGAAACTCTGTGTCTGACCTCTCAGGATCAATTTTTAAGCATGTAATAAATTAAGTAATTGGGCATTCTTTCCTAGACTACGGAAAAATGCCTCTTGATGCAATTAAACGGCTCAAGATTCAGAAACCCAGACCTACCAATCTCTTCAGCTTGTGACAGCCAGTCATGTGTGAGAAAGGTCAGTCATGTAAAAGAAATTAAATGGGTTCTGCAAGGATTTAACTGGAATTGATGCAAAGCTCTCCAAACAGGAAAGGTGATGAAAAGTTCAATCAAAGTCAGATGAAAGAAAAGATGCTCATTAATATCCACATCTCTTGGTCACAAATACCACACTCATCTGTATGGCAGGATTCTGTATTAATGATGTGACCAAAAGTGATATTCATGAGAGAAAAATGTGCTCCCTCCCACCCCAGCACTGTATATTGCAAATCCTGCCAATAGTCCTGGAAAGAATAAGAAAATATTCATATCTGCAGGAGGATTTTATTAAAGGGAGAAATGTATTTATGCAAAGTAAAATAAATAGTGTGTTACATGCTGAATATAATACAGTTGCTATTATTTCAGTGTTCAAAATAAAACAGAACTCTAGGACCTCTCTGAAAACTTCTTAACATCAGAGAAAACTTTTAACATTAGAAAGGAGTGGAAATACTAGGAATATTAATGATCACTCACTGACTTGAAGAGTAATTTCAATAACCTTGCATTCTTGTATATGTACTGAGTACAATAAAGCTTCACACTTGAAGTGCTCAGAAATTAAGATAGCCAAATTAATTCACATAATTACAAAAGAGATTTCTTTTAGCAAATTCTAACAAATTTACAAGTAAAAATCTAATAGTTCTTCCTATGCTGCTTTAATAATTTTAAATAATACCCATTTCTGGTTTAATAATTTATTAAATTGGTTGATTTATGTTAATTATTCTCTGCTCTGAATTTTTTCACTCTGTAGGCACAGGTAGTTGAATCAGAACACACAGAGGTGAAACTTTTCAAAGCAGAGAAGATTTGTCACACTTGCTGGTGAATAACTTGCCAGCATTAAGTACTTAATTTCACTATCTCTGGTCAAGGTACTTGCATTGCTGTGGTAAGTGAAGGACAAGCACCTGTAGCAACAGCTCAGCTGACAATTTGAAGAGCACTAAGGGGATAAACAGTCAAGTGCTCACCTTCCAGCTAAAGAGACAAGCAGAGCTACCCCAGAGCTGCAAGAGGAGAGACTGGTGACCCAAGAATGCCAATCTATGTTACACCCAGCCCACTGCTGGAGACACAAGTTCCTACTATCAAGAGCCTCAGCTTGAGAGTTTTGGTTTACCCAGAGAAGGGCTGACTCATTGTTATGGTTTATACACAAAAAAGTCCAACAACCCCCTCCAAGACCATACAGAATCCTCATCTCAACGTTGGCAATTTCCTAAATTCAATAGTTTTACTCCATGAAGAGTAAGATAAAAAGCACTTCTCAGGATCCAAAAATTACTGAAGTCTAGAGCTGAAACTGCTATTTCTCAGAAGATAATGACTTTTTAATGACTAACGGATACAATAATAAAGATACTTTCTTCTTCTTGATTTTTTAACCCCATCCTTATCCCTTTTATTTTCCTGTGCAGAGATGGTTTCATGAGATGCTTTCTTCCTTCTGTGTGAAATAATGACAAAAGAGGCAGCCTCTGAAAGATATGATCCAGAATTATACAAAAATGATGGGTGCTATCTACCCAGGTATGAACACTGAGGTCAGGAACAACTCCTTATGTCCTAGTGGCACAGACATGAAGCTGAGTACTGAACCCATCTCAGGAGGACTTCATTTGTTTAGATGTTGCTGAAGTGTAAAAATAATCTATTATTATTCTCAATAGGTTTCTTTTTTCTTCTGCATTTTTTTCATTATTATTATTACTTTCTTTAAGATTTTGCCTGATTTCCTCTCAACATCTCTACCTACAGCTTGATTGGAAGAAAAGAACATGTAATTATTTGATCACTTTTCATTTCAGCTGATTAAATGAAAAAGAAAGCCTTTGCTTGGGTCGAAGGTTATTGCAATGCATAATTAATTGTCCAATATCATCATAATCAACAACTTTCCAGTTTCAGCATCTTTGCGTCTACCAAGGGAAAGGCAGCGTTAAATAAAGGTGTTTAATCAACGGTGCATGATTTACCAGAAATGGATTTCTCTAAAGGAGCATTCAAGCAGTTATTAGGAAAGGTGTTGAAGTGAAACCACCCTCCTCTAAGCACACTGGATTGCACTGGTTTGCAGGAAATGAAGTTACATCTTACTGAACAAAACATTTCAGCCACAAGTTCCATCTCCATCTGCTTAATGAATTGAAGTGTCATGAAAATTTGAAGAGGCAGCACAGGAAAACAGAAATGTAATTTAATGCAACAAAAATCATTTGCTGGCCAACTGTACAGAATTGATGGGATTCCAGACAAAGCATTTAGATTATGGCTGTTGTTACAAGAAAAAGGATTTAAATTGTCCAGTGAGTCATACGTTTAAAAGAAGATTTTCTAAAAAATATCACAGGAAACTGAACTTTTCACAGGCTTCTAGATGACCTAATTGGCAAAGCAGTAAATCTAATTACTTTAAGAAATGGAACAGAAAGGCATCTCTGCATCTTTAATGAAATCAAGAAAACATATCCAGCATAACTTTCTCAAAAATCACCTAAAATCTAAAGCTGTCTGAAAAACACATACTGGTTAAACTCTTCTATCAGTTCCTGTTTATCTCATTGTCTCTGTGTTTTTGGATGCTATAACTCAATTTACTGCATCTGGAATATCCCCAGACACCATTAAGTGGACACACACTCTGTTTTCCTCTTCTCAATTCCCCTGACACAGGTATTATTTTATATGCACCACACACAAGCTGGCTGGTGATATATGTCCTCTCTCTTCTCTTCTTTCTCTCTTCAGATCACTACTTAGTAATGTAAGTATTTAGATATTGCCTTTTACCTGTCTATTAATTGAATTTTACCTCACTCTCAAAATTCAGCTGCAGAAATGCAAACAGGAAAAGATGTGTTTCTAAACCATAATCTGATGGAAGTGAGTTGTGTTCATGATCATCCAGCACATCCCCTGGCACAGTTTTGGCCTGTGAACAAAGCTGCTCTCCCAATGCCCTGACCTTCCTCACAGGGCAGCACAAGCCAACACAGCACAAACCTGCACAAGCTAAATGTTTGCTAACATTGTGCATGGACAGGACCATGTGCATTAGGTAGAATGAGTTTCCCTCTGGCAATCAAAAACATGCTACAGCATTTACCCTCTGTTCCACAGACTGCTTTTATTTGCTAACACAGAGGTAAAGAAATAGCAATTTTTAGGGACCTTTAATATAACCATAAATAGTATGATGTGGTGGGTCCATGGAGGTGACATTTGGATCACATGTTGGAATCTCTGCCTTTCTTCCTTTACCTCTTTTATCAATACAAAGATAAGCAAGTTTATTCAGGTTCTTGATTGCCAGGGGTGGAATTCTGTAGCTAAATGTGTAAAAAAGGCGATGTAGGCACAAGCAATACTTAGCCAGAAAAGACAAGGCCTCAAAGTTTAAGAATTTGTAGAGAGAAACAGAAATTTTAAAAAGCAATGGAAAAGGTGATGGAGACCAACATTATTCTGGCTCTTTCATGACAAGACAATTTAAATATGCAGCTGCAGTTGGACTAGAGTGTACCCTTTTCTGGGTTAAAAAAAATAACTGTCTGGATGGTCAGGCCCAGAGAGTGCTGATGAATCACAGAATCACAGATTATGCTCAGTTGGTGGCCAGCCACAAGTTGTATTCCCCAGGACTAAGTGTGGGGGCCAGTTCTCTTAAATGTCCTCATCAGTGGTCTGGATGAGAGGATGGAGGGAGCACACAGGAAGTCTGAAGACAAAACCAGGTTAGGAAGGAGTGAAATTGAAAGGATTGTCAAGCACTGGAAGAGCTGCCCAGGGAAGTGTCTGATAACCATCCCTGGAGATCATAGAATCACAAAATAATTTTTAAAAGATGTGTAGGTGTGGTGCATAGGACCATGGGTTAGTACTGGACTTCTTAGTGTTAGATTTACAGCTGGACTGGAAGGTTTTAAGGGTCTTCTCCAATCTATATGCTTCTATGACCCCAGATGATCCTTGTAGGTCCCTTCCAAGTAAAATATTCTATTAGTGTGGTCTAGTCTAGTGCAAATATGGCCATTTGGATCTTAAAAATAACATAATTTGAGGAGCATCTGGAAGTGTGTCAGTAGTTTAAAACATATTTAGGAAACTTCCAAACCTTCACACTCCTTAGAGAAAGAGTTGGGATCTTTACCCTAGGGGTCTATAAGCATATTATGATCTTTCAGTTTTCATCTGCTTTCTTACCTCTAAGGCCTCTTGACCTCTGTAAAACTTGCAGACTTTATCCTGAACTTGGACCTTCAACTGAAAAATCTGAGGTAATTTTCTCTGTGCATCCACGACTATTATTTTGGAGAGCAGTGAAATGAAATCTCTTGGCTGTTGCAGTCCACCGTGTGCCAGGTTAGCTGAGGTCTGAATCTACCCCATTCTCCCTCAATCTATGTACCACCTTCCTTGCTTCAAACCGAGACAGCACTTAAGCAATATTTGCATGAATTTCCAGTGCAATCAGAACATAAGCAACTGAATTAACTGTAATAACACTAAATTACGTGCTTGCAATGATAAGCATGCCTCAATGCTGCTCTAGCTGAAGACAGTCTGGAGCTCAGACCTCAGCGTCTGCCTCTGCCATTCAGTCTGTCTGCTTCAGTTTACTCATTTATAAGACAGAACCTTTGCCTCTATGACAGGCAGGCTTATTCAATAAATATTTTAAGCTGCCAGGGGATTCTTGGATGAAAATCATTATAATACAAAAAATACAAAAATAGAAAAATTCCTTTTATATAATCCTTTGGTTTTCAAATGAAACTCTGAAAGAACATTCCATGTTCAGATAAAAGCTGAATGAGTATTATTGTAAATGGTAAAAAAGCCCACTATGACAGAACAATTTCTTTAAAGTGATAATACCTAACAAAGCTTCTGAAAACTTTCAATTAACTCTTCCCCATAGAGTCTGAAGCTACATGTTATGAACAACATTGTTATTCTGTGATGGATACAATTTAAATCCCAGTAGTTTAATTGCTTTTTATATATCTGGAGAAAGATTCAGGGGGGGTTTATTTGTTTGATTGTTTGTGGTAAAATCCATTAGAGTTGTCAGCATTTTAAAATCTCCCTCTTTCCCTGCTAATACAAATTGTATTTTTACTTAAAAAGTTTTCTTTTTAGGATTGATTAAAAAAAAAAATAGATCCCCACCTTCATAGAAAGTAGTGAATTTGCCCTAAGAATTACAAATCCTTTATAAATTCTGTTACAGCTATTTTCTTATTGGACTGGCAGTTACAACACCAGGATTTCTGTTTGCAGCAGAAAGACATACCATAAATGGTAATTTACCAGTAGAGTCTGAGTAAAATCTTGAAGTTGCTCCTGTTTAATCATAGAATATGACTCTGAGTGGGTCTTCTTTCCTTACCTTTCTGAAGAAAGAATTTAATCTCTCGATGTCTAATGCCATAATATCTGTTGTATACCTTTTATCATTTAGAGAAATAAAAGACACTTACCTAATCTTCATTCTTGTTTATGAAGTCAATACAATTTTCCAGTGGTGTACAGCAACTTAACAGGAGCTTTTGGATGTTTACATAAACTCCTGCAGGGTGAAATTTTCTTTCCTTAGCATAATTTCATTTATTTCTTTTACATTCTGTGTTTCTGTAAAATTTCCCACCTCAAATCAGCAGGTTCTTGCACATGTCTACTTTTTGTGCCAAGAGTGCCATACAAAAAAAAAGAAAACAAAAAACGCAGATTTTCTTTTCACTGGAAATATACTGCATGAAAATACATTCATAATTTATACTGACTACATTAGGTGTTCAAGCCTCAAGTTTCCATGATTTCATCTTGAATATGTCACACCTCTAATCAAGGCAATTTAAACCTTTGACTGTAACACTGGATAATTTTTTGATTGAACTAAATGCACCTAACAGTATTAGCAATGGCTGTATGAAGTGATTCTTCTGCACTGCCCCTGGTAAGGATTTCTTCCTCTTTTGAAAAAATAAATCCACAATTCTACTCATCTTTTCCTTTTTTTTTTTTTCTTTCTTATTTTCTTACCTGCTTTTTTTTTTCAGACAAACAATTTCCTATATGTAAAACCTCACAAACAATTAAGGCAATGATTAAGACAGGAATCATATTTAGTACCTCAATCATAATGTCCAAACGGAATTCAATGTCACATATATTTTCAGCTATTTTTAAGGGATTAGACAAAATAATCAGTACCTACAGAAGTTCCTAAGGAAAAAAGATCAAAAAACACTGTGAGATACATTAAATTTTTTTAAATGGTTGTTTTGTCTTCTGTTGGGTTTGTTTGGTTTTTTTTAATAAAGGAATAGGAAAGCTTTCTGTCTTATCTTTTATAATTTTTGAGAGTATTGAAGCAAATAAAAGAAGCAGCTAAAAATGTACAGAAAACACTGCTGTGGGGCATCACCTTCCAGAACTACAGTGTACAAGAAATGGACATGTAGCGCTTTCAAATTCCTGACAGTTGCTGCTTAATAGGAATAATGGTCCAAAGAGGTGCTCCTGCTCCTCTACATGACACATCTCTGAAATGGTTTAGATGACCCAACCCTTAAAGTTGCTCTTTATCCACATGAAGGTAGTCTGGCACAGTTAGCACTGGTGTGCTTCTAGATGTCTAAAATGCATTGCAAACATTCAAAGGTTTGTTGTGATGACTGCCATTCCTTGCAAGAGATTATATTCTCTTCCCATAATCCATTTTGTAACTATTGGTGAATTCCAGACCAAAAATATTTAATGTGCCCTCTGAATAATTGTTCTGTGTGCTTGAACATCTGTTCTTAATGCTATGGTGCTATGAGGAAATATAAATTTAATCTGAATAAGGTCTGATCACATCATCACATTTTTTCAAATTAACCAACATGTCTTAATGATGTTTATGCCAAGATAAAACAGTTTTCTGACTCCCTATGATTGTAGGTAGATATTAATGATTAATGAAACACCTATTTTATGACATCATATCCAGATCACTAGAGTGGGTTTAACTTATTTGCCTTCTCATGTCTATAAGGCAATGCTGAGACTAGAGCTAGGTAATTGTCTTCCTTTAAAGCCAAAGAAGAGTAATATGTATGTCAAGGTTGCAATTAATCTGATTTATTATGAAAGTCTACTTTAGCATGAGATTGACTGTGCCAATCATGCTTATTTCTCTTAACTATAAAGGAGAACCCATGACTCAGTTAGGTCTAGTTATCTGTAAGGTTCATACATCTTTGGTCAATTGAATCCCACATCAACCTTGTTATTGTGGTTTTTTTCTTCCCAACTGCCAGAGGTCAATCATTCCAGAGTGACGTGCCATTAATTCAGGTTTATCTGCATTGTCAGTAAAAAAGGAAAACTTCAAAGCAATGTAAACTTTTGAAAACATATCTAGAGCCATCAGTAATCAATGAATGGAATAAATGTTTTGTGATTCACAGTGTTTTCTTTCTTCCCTGACTTCTGTTAGAAAGGAAAACTTTTTTTTTTAAATAATGAAGACGAAATTGCAAAGAATCAGATTAAGCATATAACATTTCCCTCTGACAAAGGAAGACAGAGGTTATGTTTTGTTACCTGGCTTATCCCTGCACCCTGTGTTTTTTTGCTGTGCAATTATGATAAACTTGGTATTTTACTGAATACCTCATCTCACTTACAGAGATATTGACATAAACAGTGATTAAAACAAGGCTTTAGGAGTAGTAAAATTTCTGTGCCTTGCCAGCTTTCCATCTTGGGCCATACCCCAAAAGTACCTTCCAGTTTTGAGCAGGAGTGTGTCTGATAAAAAGGGATTCAAAAGATGTGACTAAGGAGATAAGCTTGAGTTTCAGAGCTGCTATGTGTACTGGATGGAAGATGTTAGCTTCCCAGACAGAGAAGAGGACCAAACGTTTTTTTCTGGTATCCCAGACCCTAAGCACCTGCTGCCTCACATCATAGATGATGTCATGGGATGAGCAGCTGCTGGCACACTGGGAATATAGCAGATCAAATTTCACAGTCCTGATCCTAAAGAAGTTTCAGTTTAATATGCTTTGAAATGTTGCCAAACACATCAAGAATTGGCCTCAGGGAGAAATGTTGCCCGCGGTACTGTCAGAGGGATGTATTCAGATAGTCAAGAACTAACTGCCTTGCCTCTTTCCACAAGGTTTTATGATGAGGATGCTAAAAAGCTGCAGGACATAGCAATACTCTGTCCACCTGAACCATAGCCTCAATCAATATTATGATGACCTCTCACCAATTGGATGCCCTTGGGGGGTTCTGTGATGGTTTATCCCATAAGTCATTTACAGGTGTATATATACAGAAATTGCACAGAAATTTTCTAACCCAAATATGCTGCTTAGATTTCAGATATTCCTTTTACCTGTATTAGGAAAAAATCAGAGCCTCATTAAAAAAAAAAAAAAAAAAAAAAAAAGTAGCAAAAGAAAACCAACACAAACTAATATTCAGTAATTTTTATGTATTAGAGGTCTGAGTAAAACAGTTTATGCCACTGTAGGTTTTTTGTTAGTGCTTAAATGGGCTGCTGTAGTAAAGGAATTGCCAGGTAATATCTTAATTCATTATGGATTGTAAGATAAAAGCTTATTTGATGGATGTATCAGAACAGCTTCTTAATTAAAAGAATATAAAAAAAGAGTTGAACTGAAAGAGCTTTAACCTTTATGGAATTGGTCTTTTGTTACTTTTTCTACATTTGTGACTAATGAGCTCTTTCTTGAAAAGATGAGATTTTTTTTTAGAGATCAAAAGCTGTATTTATGAAGACCTTTTGGTAGAAAAGGGAAACTAGGAAGACAGAGTATGTAAATGAACTATGTACATGCATACCATTAATAGTATTGGAATGGTTACCTAAGTACAGGAGGGTTTGCTTAACTGTTGTTAGAGATGTTTAATTAATGTTATTATATATATATACAAAAGAAGTGGAAATTGCCTCAGAGCAAACAGAAGTGCAATCTGAGGGCAGGACTAATAATTTAATCTGATTCAACATTAGCAGTGATTTTGGAATTCCACCCAATGATTTTTCTATGACATCAGACAACAGCAAATTACCCTGGTTTAGAAAAGGCTCTTTACCTTGTAAGAAGCAGAGATGAGTGGAGAATTTAAACAGTCCTTTGTTAAATGTCATTTCTTTGTCTCAGCCATGATGTGAGGGCTTATTTCCATTATGAAGTTTACTGATTTTACCTATCGGAGTCTTGGTTTTATTGTTATCTGCTTCACTCTGTGGAGATAAACGACACTGTGTGAGAGATACAGATGCCCGAACATAAGTGTCTGTCATTTAGGATATTCAGTGTCACTGCTCGCTGCTGCTGCAGACCAGCTCAGGTCACACGTTCCACTAGGATATTTTGGACTATAAAATATTTCCTATGCACTGTGCTTATATAACTGAAACAAACCCTTTATTATCTGGCTGAAGACCATCCTGTTGCTCAGAACCTTTTGTCCTTCAACTTTCTGTAACTTTAACATTTACAATTAAAGCTTGTTTTTCACCAAGCTTGGTCATAAGCTGCTGTTCAGCAGTAGATGAATTCATACCACTTGAAATTCACATGCATTTCCTAAAAGGAAAATTCTGATCTGGACTGTAATGACAAGCTTATTGCAAACAGAGTAGTAGTAGAAATCTCTTTTAAGTTTCAACAAAGGGAGGAACTAAACTAGTTCTTTTTTCTTGACTTCAGAAAGAAAAAAAATAATTTCATCTTTTGGAAGTAATGATATGTGGGTGTGCATTACATGGGCAAATCCATAGCAATTGACTAAACCAAGAGATGGTCTTGGACACTGAGGCTTGGTTGTTCTTACCATTACACTGTTCCCATTCTCAGTGCCATCACTGTGACATTTGCAAATTGCCACTGTCTCAGACAGATCACAGATATGGTTGGAGATAAGAAGATCCAGTGACCAGTCCCATGAAATCATAGAATCATAGAACAGCTTGGATTGAAAGGGACCATAAAGATCACTCAGTTGCAGCCCCCCTGCCATGGGCAGGGACACCTTCCACTAGACCAGGTTGCTCAGAGCTCCATCCAGCCTGGCCTGGAATACTTCCAGGTATGGGATGGCCACTATTTCTTTGATCAACCAGTTCCAGTGCTTCACTACCCTCACAGTAAAGAATTTCTTGCTAATATCTAATCTGAAGCTAGTCTCTGACAGTTTGAAGCAATTTCCTCTTGTCCTGTAACTCCATGCTCCTGTAAGCAATCCCTTTCCATCTTTTTTGTAGGTTCCTTCAGGTACTGCAAGGCTGCCGTTGGGTCACCCAAAAGCCTTCTCTTTTCCTGGCTGAACAATGGCAATTCTCTCTACCTTTCCTCTAAGGAGAGGTGCTACATCCCTCTAATGAGCTTGATGGTTCCTCTGCACTCAGTGCAAGAGGTGTCTTGTTGGAATGCTAGAAACTTAGATTTAAGATTTTAGTATATAGTAATATATATGAATCAAGATGGAGGATTTTGGATGTTGTCTTTATCTTTCTTCTTCAACTTCTTCCTTCTTCTTCATGGGTTTAGGTGGTTTTCTGTAATTGGATGAAAAAGGTCCACATTGCTGGCCTTGGGTGGTTATTATTGGCTCAGAAGAATAAATAATATAGGTGTCACCTTGGTATTGGGTAATTATCTCTAAAAAGACCTTGGACAGTTAGAAGCTCTCCATTTTACCATTTTACTTTGTTTCCCCAGTTTGCTAGTTAAGCTCTCTGCTCGTGGGCCTGTAAATACTGTAAATAGATAAGATATAATAAATATTCCAAATCCAAACTCAACATCCTCATTTCCCTTGTTAGTCATCCTGACCTTGACAAGGGAAGAAAAGATGCCAAAACCCTCACACCCAGTTCTTGCTGTGCTGGGGCTTCAGAGCTGGATGAAGTGCTCCAGGTGAAGCCACTTGCAAGCAGAGTTCTGGGGCACAATCACCTCCCTCATTTTAGAAATTAAGAGAATCTAGCAGTAAAGAAATTGGCTTTCTCTACTATGAGTTGCTATGTCTGAGGCTGTTTCTAAGCGTGTTGAACCTGCTATAATAATATATTGAGATTCTGATTTTTCTAACTCGTATGGGCTTCTTGAGGTAAAGAAATTGCTGGGGGTTCCTTGCAGAGCAGGCACTCACACTGGAATATGTCCTTCCCTGTCTCAGTACCCCGTCTGTGACCTCAAATTAGAGCAGATACAGAGCATGCCTGTGTCAGGAAAGGATTAAACCAGCTCTGATCCTAAGTGTCACAAGCCCAAGGATGGTGAATGGCAGTAATCATCAGGGAACAGTGCTGTCTAAGCTAAAAGACTCTGCACAAAGTCAAGTGCTCAAATGACTTTGCTAATGTGAGGATGAAACTCAGGTGGAGTTTTGTTTGTTTGTCTTCTAATATTTGTTGGCTGAAAACCTGGAGCAATTTAAGACTGCCTAAGATGATGCTACAGTGATGGAACTGAAACTCAAAACATGGGAAAATCCTTGTTTTTAGTCATTGTGGAACCATCTCTTGGAGATTGTTTGATGGTGAGCCAGCAGGGGTTGTGAGTGTTGTTTGCAGCAGAGCTCCTGCAGCACAAGGCTTCTTCCACTAGCATACCACCTCTTAGCAACCAAAATGTGTTCCTGTGTAAAAACAGATTGAAACTTTCTGTAAGCAAAGAATCAGCATATAGCAATTTACATTTTTATTAGTGAGGAGGTGTTTCATCCTTTAACTTATGCCACATTGCTGTATTATAAATACAGTCCCTTGTTTTGTATAGATAACATTAGGCTGTGATACTGTTTAAAGAAGAAATATTATCCTGTTTTGAACTACAAAGCCATTCAGATTCCTTTTCAACTGATAATCTCAGTGTCATTTAATTTAGCTGTTGCTCACATAAGAGGAATAAAGAGATATTGAATAGCCACAAGATGAATACCCTTCCATTATTTTTTATTGTTTCTGAGATTGTTTTATTTTTCTTTTCACATATGGAACATGATCAAGAGAATTAGCCAGGGGAACCAAAGCATTATTATTGGTTAATATTGTTGCTATTTGTATTACAGCAACACATAAAGGAGCAAAATAGTGCTAAGAACACTGTAAAGGACTTGCAATCTAACTAGGCAAAATGAACTCATCTTGGTTCAATTTGAACAAAGAACAAGTTACTGTGGCACAGAACTGAACCTTAATGCGAGCTTCTTTATAACCTTTTCTGCTTTAGGAGAGATTTAATCACCTTTCCTGTGTCAAAAAAAAGGAAATGTTGCAAATGGTATTTAGCAAGAAATACGTGGGCTCTCAGCACCCACTACAATCCTTATCCAAATGATTAATCATCAGCCAGTGATTCCTCAGATATTAATTTGGGTTTCTTCCCTGATATCTGGTTTTGTGTAATGCATTGTTTGATCCCTTCTGCCTGTTGGTCTTTCAAAATAATCTTCAAGTATATGGCCAGGCTTAATGAACACATGATGCAAAAACCAGCAAAACCTATGCTGTATTTAACTGTCTTGGTTTAGGGTAAATTTGGGAGGAAACCTGTGAAGGGGGTTCCTCTGGAAAGCAAACCCAAACAGCCCCTCTTGCAGCTAGTCCAGGAAAAAACTTTCTCAGAGAAAAGTGGAAAAAACTTTTAAACTATTTATTTAACAAACAAAATACTTACAAGCACTAAGAATGGATACTATGAAAATATAAAATGAACAGTGAAGCAATAAAACCTCTCGCCGCTCCGAAGAGAGATGGCAAACTGAGA